>JAOTQJ010206382.1:0-19310 GCA_025642045.1 Solanum sejunctum
CCTTAGAAAATTGAGTTTGCAGCTTGGTGAAGTGAAATATAGAGAAGACAAAACACTTTAAGAAAGCTGAAACTTTATTTCTTAGTGGAATGGCTTAGTGCTGCACTTAACCCATTTTTAAAGATCGTTTTTAGCCATCTTTATCTTCCACTCTTGAACTGATAATGACACCCATTAATGGTATATTATTGAAGCATCTTATCTTCCAAAATTGGGCTTAATTGGGTCTCAAATATGATGAACCTATGCTGCCAATTTCCAGTTTTCTTCTTAGTTGGTTTTGGGTCCAAATGGCCAAGTTGTCTGTAGTGTACTTTGGAAGTTTCTAAAATTTTCTTGGATGGAAAATAAGGTCCATTTATGATACTAAAACATAGGCCAAAGTTACACCCTTAACATGGAATTTGCTCATAATCAAACTTGAACCAATTTGGCATCGACCCTCATCTCCATTTAGCTATCAATTTTAAGCTAAGAAAATAGGTGACTCACCTACTAGATTATTAGGTCATACAATAACCTCAATTCTTTTACTTACCTTAGGGATGATATATCCTCAATTTATCACCAACACATATATACCCTCGACCTCTTAAGCATTTAGACATGTATCGCTCGTTAAGACAAGATTCAAGAACTTTCAAGAATTGAAGCTAATTTACCCCAACCATAACATGATTCATTTATATAGCATTAGTACATGAAAAATGTAGGTTGTTACAACTTTGGAACCTCCTATAAAGCGGGCCCTCTTGGCCTTGTTACCCATCGTCTTTCTCAACTTCTCTCCTTCCAGTTGTTCAGCCTAAGTCACCAAGCGGGACAAAATCCATGTCATTAATCAACATGGTAGTACGACATTCTTCACTAGCGAAATTGGATACACGCATCACAAACTAATTCATTCTATAACTTTAGTCGGCAACTAAGTTTGGAGCATAGTTAGAGTGTTGGTTGAACTTGAGGGTATACTCCCTCACACTCATAGATCCTTGCTTCAAGTTCATAAACTCCATCATTTTGGCCTCCGTAAGCTCAAGAGGAAAGAATTCATTGAGGAAAGCCACCTTAAACTCCACCCACAAACCAGATTGTTGTTCCTTTTCTCCTCCTTCCATTGAGTGTATCATAATTGGGCTACCCCCTTGAGTTGGTAGGCCACTAACTCCACTTTCTCTTCCAACCTCACACCTATGATAACCAACACTCTGTATACCTCATCAATAAATTCTTGAGGGTCCTCTTCCACGTTAGACCAATTGAACTCTAGTGGGTTCATCCTCATAAAGTCCCTCACCTCAGATGCCTTGGAAGGAGCATGAGGGGCATTGGCCCCTTGATTAGCTTGAGTAGCCACGACTCAAGCTAGCAAAGTAAGAGCATCCCGAAGCTCTGCATGAGCGGGTTATTCCTCAAGCGTGCAGACTCTTCTTCCTCTTATGTTAGGCATGATCTAGCATAACAAAGAACATCCATTAGAGGGGAAACCTTACCTAACTTCTATAGCGCGACATGGAGTAAGAACAAGGGAAACATTTCCTAATATGTCTCATAGCCTCTTAGTCATAGTTGTGGTACACAACACAACCATGAATAAGACTAATGTGGTGTGTTGAGTGGCAAGGATCATTAACAACCTAGTGCTTTGTTACCAAATTTGTCACGACCCAATCCTAGGGCCTAGACGTGACACGACGAATGGGGAACCCAAAGGGACCCCAATCAAACCTCTTAACATATCACTACACATCCTTGGTCATATATGCAATAATGTAACAACAATGACTAGAAAAAGAGGTAATATAGGGCTAAGGGATATGTTTCTTTCTATAAACATCAATAGTCAAGAGAGTTAATCTTATAACATCATTACATAACTTGTCCAATAATACCTCTAAACATAAAACATAGCGGGGGCCAAGACAAGCAATCGGGCTCACCCTCATAGTCAAAGGATATAATAAAAGAAAAGAGAGTCTTTATATACAACATAAAATCAAAGACATTGTCCCTAAAATTGAGGACTCACCAATTTGCTTGAGAGTAATCATACTAGCCACATGAAAGAGGAGGATGATCAAGTAGAGCTCCGGTTCCTACATGGTAACATCATGTAGGCATAGAGTATGCATTAGTATGTTAAAATGTACTAAGTCCAAAGGATGGAATGCAACAAGAGATAGGCAACTAAAGTCTAAAGTCTTTAGGTAGTTAGAGGAGTTAGTTATCGGTTAGTTACACATTGAGAATTATGTTAACTAAAGTCTAAAAATAGAGCAAAAGTTTATTGACTTAATAAAGCCAAAGTTTTCTGACTTAATACTTCGAATGTATTATTATTATGCCTCATACATCAAAGTTCAAACCACTCCCATCAATAACCGCTCACAAAAGTTATAATTCAATCCTGCTCACTGGGAAGCAATGAATGAAGTGGTGAAGCGGTAGAATAAGCAAGAACCAATGAGAGTGAGAGAGAAAAGACTGACATTGAAGTTTCCGCTGGAGTTGTGAGAGATGCTGGAGTAGTTGAACAAACTTCTTCTTAGTGTCATACCTCATGTGTTGCTTTTCATGGAAGAGGTTGTCCTGAAGAAGCCAATAGACTTGGATATTCTTGAGTTTTGGAACAACGTTTCTGTGTTCAAACAGAATTGGAAGTAGTAACCCCTCATATGGAAGTACTCTTTTAGGGGGCTTGGCATCGACTGGTCAAAAGGCTAGTGGAAAGTCATTGCATAATGAGGTTTACAAATTCATTGGTTCTTATGATAACCATGTAGAAAATTTACTAGAAAGTAGAAGAAGCCACCTATTTTTTGGCTTGCCTGTAGGTGGGATCTAATAGGCACCACCATGACCAGGACTGAATCGTGATAATATTAGATGAGAACAAAAAGTATAATTATTTGGAGGGAAACTACTATATGAAACTTTCTCGTCATATTAAATAAAAAATAGAACATATCATGCACATGTGAAATCTCTTACCAATTCTAGTAACAAGGAAAAATAACAAATGAACTTTCTTTTGAAAAAAAATAATTGCAATATCATAACAATTTTCTTTTCCTAATACGGATTATGGAGCAAAAAAGATTTTTTTTTAACCAATCATGAGTTTTTTACCAATGTCAATCTTAGATTGAGCATTAAAATCATACGAATTTGAAATTGATACATGTAGCCATCAATTTAAAATTTAGTGAATATATATAACAAAAATTAATAAGCTTACTACAAATGGAAGGAGTGTGTTGCATACATATATCAATAAATTTTATTTTTTACTATCCAAATGAGAGATAAAAGAAATAAAAATAAAAAATAATTTCAAATCCGCATCAGTAAAAATAATCATTAATCTTTGGGAAGCAGTACCACTTGCTAGATTAAAATACAAAAGAACAAGCTAATAAAATGGGGGAAACTATATGACAAATAGCGCCAACAACAAATGCTATGCAAAATGTATCTATGCCTAGGCTAATCAGCCACCAAAACGAAATTTAATACCAGCATGTGTCAAAAGCCAAATGACTATGTTATCTTCTCTAGGGGTCTTTCTAAAGAGAGAGAAGGAGCCAGAAAAGGGAAAAAAGGGGGAACAAGGAAAACGTTTGATACTCACATGGTTAGAGATGGGGATGATGGCTTAACTTCTCACAAAAGTGTGTTTCTACTAGACATAATACCTGAAGGAAAGAAACACAACACGACAGCAATGGACAAAGTACAAGATGGAGGCAAATTGCAAAACAACAGGAAATTAGTGAAAAGAACTTACCTTTGATAGCTGATACAACAAGAATCTATATAAGCATGATGAAGGTAATTTGGGAACCCAGAAGTGGAGGATGAGTAAACGAAGATTTGGCTCCCACATTGGAAACGATAGAGACAGAGAATAGAAAAGGGGTAAACTTCTATAGGAAACCTAGGGTTTTTACTTAATTAAGTAGGTCGATTCTTAAGTAGTAAGAATCGACATTTGATTGTGCAGAACCAGGTCAGAATGTATTGGGCTTCAACCATCCATCTTGTTTTTAAAGTTGCAATAAAATGGGTCACTGACCCAAAATAGTTTTGAAAAAAATAATCACCATCACATACTGACTGTTCTTCATTGTAAAAGAATAAAAATGGACTGAATTTAATATTTCATTCGTGTTTATATGTCGTCTCCTCTTGGTTGCTGAACTATTCCCTTCTTAACATGAATTATATAACGAAACAAATCAATTTAGAAACATAAAAAAATATGGCTTACAGAATACTATAAAATTTAATAGAAAAAATAGAAAGAGATCGAGAAAACTCTATGGTATACCAAAATTTGAACAAAGGTTTTAGGACGAGGAGGAGAGGGTGACAAGGACGAGAAGGGGGAGGAAAAGAAACAAATAAAAAAAGAAAAAGATGATCACAAATCTGAACTCACTCTTCTTTGTAATTTTGAAGAAGAAGAAGACGACGATGATTATTTTGAAGAAGTCGAATCTAGAGAAATGATTACAAATGAGAATTCACTTTGTTCAAAATTTAAAGAACAACAACAATCTAGAAATTAGGATTAGAAGGACTGAAATGGCGTAGAAGGAGAAGCATCATCTAGAATACTCTTGCCATGGTTGATTGAAGGACTGAAAGGGCGGTGGAAAATGAAAGGGTACTATTTAGATATTATTAATGAACAAATGGGCTAGACCCTTTATTTGGGCTATGATGTATTAATTTTAATTTTTTGACAAACTTTATGTAGTTAGTTTATTTATTTGCATAGTAAAATGAGCCTTGAACTCAAAATTTTACTTTAAAAAAAAAGAAGAAAAATCTTGAAATTATTGTAAATATGAACTTGCCTTCTTTTGTAATTTTGACGTAGAAAAAACCAAAAAGAGGTACAAATGTGTGAAGTTGCCTTTTTTGTAATTCTGCAGAACAAACAAAAGAATCTAGAGAAATAGTTATGAATGTGAACTTGCTCTTTTCTAATAATTTTTCATAAGAAATTGATATTTATAGGGAAGTCACATATATGTGTAATTCATTTTGAATTTTGTTTAACCAGAAAAGTCGTGACTTTGAAAGATAGAAAGTTTTTCAAGTGTGGTAAAGACAACCCTTAGAGATCATCTTATGGGCTTTAATGCAAGAGATAAACCTACCCTTGACCACTACAATGTGACTCTCCCACTCAAGGATGGGTTCATTAGAAAATTGAAATTTTTCCCTACTAATTCTACAATCAATAGAAGCATAATATGCATGCAACCAATCCATCCCAAGAATGACATCAAAATCAGCCATGTCTTACTCAACAAGAGCACAAGGCAATACTCTATGCAAAATGCAAATGGAAAAATGTCTATAAACCTTCCTAGCAACAATAAATACATCAATAAAAGTAGATACCTCAAATGATTCACGCAACAATTTAGGGTCAACATGGAACTTTTTGGCAACAAAGGGGGTAACAAAAGAAAGAGTGGCACTCGGATCAATCAATGCATAAACATCAAAATTAAAGATTTTTAACATACCGATGATGACATCGGGAACCTCCACAACCCCTTGCCTCCTATGCAAAGTATAAAACTGATTGTGCCTTGGGGCACTATCTTGCTGGCCACCTTTTCCCAAAGATATTGGATTAGCATCTTGTGGGTGAATCTCCTCACCCTTCTTATGATTTTGAGGGCAATCCATCACCTTATGCCCAACTTCCCCATAACCATAGCAAGCATTTGTGTCCCTAAAGCATGGGCCACTATGACCCCTACAACATTTTAGACACCTAACATTAGGAACTATACCTCCAACACCTCAGGCCCTTGAAAAATCATTGGCAACCCTCTTTTGAAATGCATGAGAAGATCCTTGACCTTGATGGAACCTGCCACCCTTTGTGAACTTCCCCTCAAAATAGGCCCTATTGGCCTCATGACCCCTCCTCTTCCTCAATTTTTCCTGCTCCATTTTTTGGGAATAGATCATCAAATGTGACAAGTCCATGTCATTAATCAACATGGCAGACCGAAACTCCTCACTAACCAAGTCTAAAATGCCATCACAAATTTTCCCACCCTAGATCTTGAGTCGGCCACCAAATGTGGAGTATATTTTGAAAGTTGGTTGAACTTATGAGCATACACCCTTACACTCATAGACACTTGTGTCAAATTCATAAATTCCACCAACTTAGCTTCCTTAAGTTCAAGGGGGAAGTACCTACAAATGAAAGACACCTTGACCTCCTCCCAAAGCACCACATAGTTGACTCCCTTTTTCTTTCTTCCATTGATTGTACTATATTTATGACACCCCTTTGAGTTGGTAGGCGGCCAACCCTACTATATACTCCAACATCACACCCATGATAGAAAAAATCTTGTAGACCTCATCAATGAACTCTTGAGGGTCCTCATTCACTTTGATCTATAGTATTCTGGGGAATTCATTATCATGAACTCTCTCACCCGAGATGCCGGTGTAGGAGAATGAGGGGATTGGGCACCTTGGTTTGCTTGATTAGCCTAAACTTGAGAAAACAAAGTGACAATATCCCGAAGCTTCCATTAGTCAGTTGCTCCTCTGGTGTGCGAAATCTTCTCCTTCTCGTGTTAGGCATGATGTAGCATATCAAAGGACAATCCTTAGGGGGAAAAAATTTACTTAAACTTCTATAGCACTAAATAGAGTAAGAAAAAGGGAAATATTTCCTAAACACTTCATAGCCTCTAGCTCATAGTTGTGGTGCATAATACAAATATGAACAGGCCTCTAAACGACCTGATATGTTAGACTACGAGGATCTAACAACCTAGTGCTCTGATAACAAGTTCATCACAACTCAAGCTTAGGGCCTATATATGACACAAGTAAGTAGAAATCCAAGGGACCCCAAGCAAGTATCATAGAACATCATTACACATCCTTGATTGCGGGAGCAATAAAAGAAGCATTAAGAGATAATAAAATGGGAAAAATGAGGCTAAGGGAACACTTTCATATCATAAACATCAAGAAGAATAGAGTCAAGGCTCATAGCATAGATACATAACATGCACAACAATATCTCTACTACATAGATAAGAGCGGGAGCTACGACAAGCAACCGGGCTCACCCGCATAATTAATACATAGAAAAAGAAAGATAGTCTTGTACATAGTAAGTAAGAGATCATAAGCAACATCCCCAGAATGGAGGACTCACCAACAAGCTTGAGAGACAATCGTACTAACCAAGTGAAAAAGAATGATGATTAAGTGGTGCTACAGCTCCTACAAGGTAACATTCATGTAGGTACAGAGTGTGCGTTAGTACATTTCAATGTATTAAGTATGTAGGATACAATACAACAATATATAGAAATCATAGGCAAAATACTAATAATACTCAATCGATAGCAAAATAGGAAAATGGCATGCATGAATAATACTTGAAGTAAAATCATGCTTATATAAAACATAATACATGTGTGAGGTGTGACCATTCTTAGTGCAATCCAAGGCCTATCACCTCCTTAGAGAGGCACATGAGGTACAAACCCCTTCACGAGGTTGATGGAGTAGAAACATACAAACAGGGTTGATGGAGTACAAACCCCCCAACAAGGTTGATAGTACAAACCCCCAACAAGGTTGCACGAGCCTGCCACCTCCCAAGTAAGGCAATCAAGGTACAAACCCCTCAACAAGGTTACACGAGCCTACAACCCCCCGAGTAAGGCCTGGTCATCCCCAACACTATAGAGATAATATCATATACATATATTGTTTTCATAATCAAATATATACATTCCTTTCCTCATCATATAATCATCATATATAAGCCTTTCTTTCATCATCATAAAGACATTCAGCTGATAAGATATACATCGGACCTCCAATTCCTCAAGAAATCATAACTAGACATTTTATCAAACATTTGGTGAGTGTGTAGTACTAGTGTAAAACTATGCAATCAAGAGGATTATCATGCTACAAAATCCAATCTAAAATAATTAATAGATACTTGGTAACACCCTAAAGCAATATACATCAAAACCTTTCATCAAATCTCACAATAGATCTTAGATTTGTAGCCCAAAACATAGCAATACAGTCACAATTTCATAAACTGTAACATAGTGTCCAATAAATTTCATAATAAATGACACCCGTGAGTAAATCAACTTTAAATTATGCAATTTAGAGAAAAGGGAAGCTTAGGTATCATGGGAAAAAGGAACCCATGAAAGAAACACACATACCTTAGCTATAGAGATTAACTTGATGAAGAATTGAGATGGTGACTTGAAGCTTGAATGAGAACCTTGAAATTCAGATGATTTTGAGAATTGAAGCTTGAATGAGAACCTTGAAATCTGGATGAGTTTTAGACATAAATTTGGGAAATGAAATATTAGATAAGTGTTTGAGTATGTATAGGGGAATATTTAGAATGATATGAGGGTGAAAAATGGCTAAGTATAGGTATATTCACATTTGGGAACTCTTAGGCCCAAAACTTAAAAGTATTGGACCAAACTAGCAAAACAATCAACAAAATACTCATCTGCGTGCCCTGGCCACGTTACGCTAGGGGCACGGAAAGCTCACTCGAATTCGTATTTTTGAAATTTGAAATTGCTATTTATTTGCCCTTAAGTCAGGGTTAGACCTATTTCTTACTCAATTTGGCCCCATGATCATGAATATGAAATTATATTTTCGCTATCACATATGAATTTTGAGATATATAGAAATTATGATTCTGAGCACTTCTGATGCACATTTTCGGATATATTTAAGGGTAGTTTCATTACTTATAGAATTGTTTTAAGAGTCATTCCTATATCCCAAAAATGTATTGTAAATGGTTTAGGTTCATCAGAGACATTTATTACTTAGTCGAGTTCAAACCTTCAGACCAATTAAGTTTTTCGTATTAGATTAAGCAAGGTTTAACTTGAAATAATTGTTAATCTCATAACAAAAAGAATTAAAAGTCTCATTACCTATCAATTTAAAGGCCTCAAAATCCTCTTTCTAACTCCACCAAGATTGCCTTATTTGGAGTTCATAGCAAAAAATTATGATCATTTTAGTGAAAATAGCTAAAGCGGAGTTTTCTAGGGCGGTGTTTCTATCCACTGAATTATGGGTCGTAAATGGGTTGAAAACCTATAAAGTCCAACTAGTGAAACTGTGTTTCGAGTTGGTTTCTGAGTACAAGTTATTATGGACCCAACTATGGGTTGTAGAAGATTCTACGATCCGAAGTTTGGGCTAGGGATGGCAACGGGGCAAGATGAGGTGGGTATGGGGTGGATTTAGAACTATACAGGGCGATGCTGGTTTAAAGCTATGCTGGCTTATTTTAATCATTGACTTTGATTTTATTTTTCTCTAAAACTTAAACTATATATGTTCAATAATTTTTAGTTGTTAAATTATTAATTATAAACTTTTAATTAACAATTAAGAAATAATTATAAAAATATCAACTAAAAATAGTTAATTGGTTGTTGAGATGTTAATTAGCCAAAAAACCAAATTTAACTAAAAATGAAAGAACTTTAAAATTTAAACGAGGTGTCTTTATGCGAGATGGGACTATGTGAGGTAGGTTGAAAATGAAAAAAAGTCATCAAGTTTGGAAGGGCAGCGCGGTTTAAAAAATTTGCGGGTTGAGCTCAACCTGCCCTGCACCCTCCATATTGCCATTTCTAGTCTGTGCTGGTAAAATGAGTTCGAGGATCCTATAATTCCACCCAAGATTTTACGGATGTATTCTATAATCTGTAGAAGGTTTTGCAGACCATAGATGACCTTAATAATATTTCAAGAATGGCTAATTTAAGTACTTTTCACCTTTTTTAAGCCTAAACTTGATGGTTTTAAATCAAACTAAGTCACTAGATTTTATCATTTGATCTTTCTGTGCTAAAAAAAATATTCTCAAGACTTAGAACGTAGTTTCAAAAGGAGTAAAGCTAGGGCTTTCAAGAATCTTCTTCAGAGTTGTTCAAGAATATAGTTCTTCCAGGTACGTAAGGCTATTCAGAGAGATCGACTAAGTTCGTCCTCATGCCCTATATCTAATTTTAGTTAGTAAGAGTTTAATCACGAATTTTCCAATCTTTCCTGAATTCAAGTTCCTATTATCCTTTATTATTCAATTCAAATCTCTATCAGTGAAAGTACGATTTCCTACATTAATTTAGTTTTTTATTAATACTCATGATTACCTCACACATAAACCTAATTGAGTTGAAATGAAGAATTTAATTATTGTAGATTGTGCATTATTTTCGGTAAAGTAAATGTATTTTGAAGCTTGAAAGAAGAGTTTTGGGGAAACGATACTTTCAAGTGCATTACGTGACTTTTTGAAAAATGCATGATTATTTCTGACGAAAGCGTAGTATGTAAATTTTTGAAGATTTATTCAATTAATTAATTTATTTTGTACTTTTCCATGCATTGCCTTGAGTTAGGAGATGATTATTTCAGCACTAACTTGAACAAGAATTTTAGAAGGAGTTGAGCAAGAAGTCCTTACATTATATTTTGAGCATGTAAACGACTACCTTTGAATATTTATATGCAACTGAGTTGAGTAGTAAACCTATGTTTTATGCATTCACTAGGTTGAGAATATGTCTTTGTAAAGAAAAGCGAACTACACTCTTAAGTTATGAGCATATAATAATATTTTAGAGGTAGTATTGAACATTGATATGAGTAAAAGTAATAATAAATCTAACTCATAAACTACGTAGCTAGCGTACGATAAGTTTGTACTAAGTGTACAACTCCTCATATTGTAATACTCCTTAATTCCTTCTATCTAATCTAAAGTAGATGCACAGAGGATGAAGAGAAAAGACTCAGAAAAACTGCAGAAGGAGGATTCACGAGGGCTATTTTGTCACGACTCAAACCTAAGGCCTAGACGTGACACGGTGAATGGGGAACCCAGAGGGAATCCAAATAAGGCTCTTAGCATATCACTACACATCTTGGTCACAGAAGCAATTAAACAACAACAAGAGGATGTAAAATAAGGGTAAAAGGGCTAAGAGAGCCTTTCATACCTTAAAAATATACAAGAGTCAAGTGAGTCAAGCTCAATACATCATTACATCACTTGTACAACAACACATCTAAACTTAGATTTAAGCGGGGTCCAAGACAACTTTCCACGCTCACCCTTATAGTCAAAAGTATACAATAAAAGAAAGAGAGTCTTTGCATAATATAAGATTAAAAGATATCTTCCTCGGAGTTGAGAACTCACTAAACTTATTTCAAAGATAATACTAGCCATGTGGAGGGGGAAGATGATCATGTGGAGCTCCAGTTCATACATCGTAACATCATCTATGTATAGAGTATGTATTAGTATGTCTGAATATATTAAGTATGTAGGACGCAATGCAACAAGAGATTGGAAACATCATCAAAAAGCATAATCATAAGGAAGAGATAGTATATTAGCAACACGACATATATGATCAATGCTTGAAGTAAAATACGCATATATAAAACATAATATATATATGTAGGAAGAGACCATCATCATAGACCAAGCAACTTAGTACTTCGAATCCAAGGCATGCCACATGCTTGGAAGGTGGATGAGGTACATATCCCTTATATTTGGTAGTATGGTATTGACACCACCAGACAAGGTGGATAAGGTAATACCCCTCATCTATGGTAGTATGGGATTGCCACTACCTAACAAGGTAGATGAGGTACATACCCCTCATCTTTGGTATGATCAAGTTGCAACACTATTGGTACTTTCCATGATAACAACTCGTATATACAAATCTTTCATCATTATAAAGTGACTTAACTCATTTGCCATGCATTAGGCTTTCAACAACTCAATATACCTTCACCGGATATTTTATCAAAAACTTGGCTGGTGTGATGCTAGTATAAAACCATGCAATTCAAGAGTGAAATCATGCAAGAAAACTTGAAGTAAATCCACCCAACAACACTTGGTAATACCCTCATACAATATACATGTAAACCCTTCATCAAATCTCAAAATAGATCATAGATTTATAGCACAAAACATGCTTTAACTGTCACACTTTTATGAAACCCTAACAAAGTTCATGGTCAAATTCATAATAAGTAAGACCTACAAGTAAATCAACTTAGAAACATACAATTTATGTAAAAGGGAAGGTTGGGCATCATGGGTGAAATGACCCAATAATAAAAACCCACATACCTCAATTTTGGAGATTTTCTTGATGAAAATTTTAATGAGAACTTGAAGCTTGCATGAAATCCTTAGATCTAGAATGAGATTGGAGCACTTGAATTTTGGGTTAAATATTTGTCTGAGTGTTAGAGAGGGTTTTGGGGAATGTCTTTTATGATATGGAATTGAAAAATAACTAAGTGTAGGTGTTTATGCATAGGAAGACTTAGGCCCAAGATCCAAAAGCCTTGGGGCAAAATTAAAAGACTAGCAACAACATACATTGCTCCACGAGGAGTCCTCGTCGTGGCACCAACGCGAACAACCTCTTATAGTGAAATTTTTGTGATATAAAATTTTGCTACGGTTGCTCTAAAATTGGGGTTCGACCCATTTCCCACTCGACTTTTCTCCTCGAACAAGAATATGAAGTTAAATTTTTGATATCACACACAAAATTTGAGATATATGGTAATTACAATTATGGGCATTTTTTATGCACATTTTCAAGCATTTTTGGGTTATTTCAATGTCTCCCCCTTGGGAACATTCATCCCTAAACATCTAACAAATATATATAAGAGAAGTAAATAACATAATTTTAGCACATACAAGAATGCTACAATGCACTTAAACATCTAAAAGTCTCAACATAAGTGTCAAAATCACCATGAACTTATCAATTTAAACATGAATCTATACAAATAACATGAGGGCTGAAACTTAAGACTTGAAATCACATAGGGGACTTAGATTTGTACTTGAGGCTTGAGTAGATTGGATCAAATAGGGATATCGCTTTTTCATGTCCACTTCGGCTTCCCATATGGCACTTTCAACTTGTTGATTCCTCCAAATAACCTTAACGGATCTACGTATTTGTTCCTTAACCTCTTTACTAGTCTATCAAACATTTCCACTTAAACCTCTTCGTAAGTCAGGTCCTCTTCAACAACAACCACAACATACAATGGTTGGGTCACCCATACACTTCCTCAACATAGACACATGGAAGACTGGATGAACCAAGTCCATTTCACTAGGGAACTCCAACTTGTAGGTCACCTTGCCAATATTTCTCAACACCCTATAAGGACCTATAGATCATGGAATCAATTTTCCTTTTAACTAAAATAAACTACACCCTTCACGGGTGAAACATTCAAATAGTCCCAATCACCAAATTTAAATGTGAGATCTCTTCTCCTCACATTGGCATAGGATTTTTGATGACTTTGGGATGTTTTCAACCTTTCTCTAAATCAACCTCACTTTCTCTAAGGCTCCATCACCAAATTCGAACGCAATAAGGCCACCTCTCCCACTTCAAATCACCCAAGCAGTGATCTACAATATCTACCATAAAGGGCCTCGGGTATGCGCACTCAACCTCCTCCAGTCACTAAGATTAGGCACACATAATGTACTTTGGCACCTAAGTGGACTATCTCCCCCTCTTGAGAGAAAATCTCCACCTTACCATCTCTCACCAAGGCCTTCAACCCTAACAGCGAGGGATCAATATCTTATTTTACTTTTACCTCCTTAACCAATTAAGATTTAGAACCACCACCACTATACCACCATTGTCAACCTCATCCAATCTAACCCCCAATCTAGCCAATCGATGGACCTCTTTAGCCATCTCTTTACCACCATTATCAACATGAGCCAGGCTACCCATAGACACCCTACTCAAAGCATCGACCATAATATTAGCCTTGCTGGGATGATAATGTACACCCATATCATGATCCTTAAGGAGTTTTAACCATCTTCTTTGTCTCAAGTTGAGATCTTTTGAGTGAACACATCAATATGCACCCTATACAAATAATAATGTCAAATTTCCAAGGCAAATACCACGGAGGTGAATTCAAGATCATGGGTAGGATAATTATTTTCATGCACCTTATGTTTTCTAGAAGCATAGGCTATCACATTACCATTTTGCATCAATACATGACCCAAACAAATTTTTGAGGAATCACAATACATGACAAACCCTTCTAACCCTTCTAGAATTGACAAGATAGAAGCGAAGACAAGCTTATCCTTCGAAGGCTAGAAACTCCTTTCATAGTCATCGGTCCACACAAATTTGGCCTTCCTTTGAGTCAACTTAGCTATAGAAGATGCAATAGAAGAGAACTCATTCACAAATCTCTGGTTATAACCAGCTAAGCCCAGAAGCTCTTAATATGTGATGGTTTTTGTAGCACTACCCTAAAATGACTAACATGATCCTCCTATCTATGGTAATAGATCAAAATAATCATTAACGCAAACCACCACAAACAAATCAAGGTAGTCTTTAAGACCCTATTCGTAAAATCCATGAAGATAGCTGATGCATTAGTCAAGCTGAAGGATGTAACCACAAACTCATAGTGCCCATGCCTAGTCCAAAAGGCTATCTTGGGAATGTCACACTCAATTTAATTTCCCCTAATTATACTCAGACCGATGATCAACCTTACAGAAGGTACTAGCCCCTTGAAGTTGGTCAACTAGATCATCAATCCTTGGTAAAGGATAGTTACTATTTATGGTGACCCTCATAATTTTTTGATGATCAATACACATTCCAAGGTAATCATCCTTTTTCTATGCAATGACACTGAGAAGCTCATAAGGAAAGACATCAAGGAACTCATTAACCACCATAATCGGCTCTATAGGAAAGACTTTAACTCAATGTCCTTAACCATCACAAAATGATAGAGACTCCCTTAGAAATCAACTTATGGGATTGAAAACAAGAACTAAATCTACCCTAGACCATCATACCATGATTCTCACACTCACAAACGAGCTCGTTAGGAAATTGGAATATAACTCTATGGGTCCTATAAATAAATGAAATATAATATGCATGCAACTAATCCACCCCAAGTATGACATCAAATCCACCATATATAATTCAACAAAGTCACAAGACAAGATCTATGCAGTATGACCAGGGAACAATTCATATGGATCTTCCTAGCAACAATAGACCTACTAATGGGGTAGACACAAATTGTTCAGACAATAACTCGGGGCACACATGAAGCCTACTAAAAATAAAAAGGAATGATAAAAGAAATAGTGGCACTTGGGCCCATTAATGCATACACATCAAAGTCAAAGGATATTTCAACATATCGCTAGCAACATCAAGTGCCTCACCCCCTCCTTGCCTAGAGAATAAAATTTATCCTGCCATGGGGTACCACCTTGATGACCTTTTAGAATTAACAAAAACAGACTACCAAGTTATAAAATTCATCTTTAATGAGCATGTAAATATGATGTATCTAAACAAATGTTTGCCAGATGGAAAGCTTTATTAGTGTCATTTGAATTTGAAATTCATTATAAGAAAGGGACAGATAATTGTTTGTTGGATTTTCTCAATAAAGAATATTTAAGCTCATATCTCTCCTCTATTTTGCAGAAAAATGAGACCAACCCTAAATTGTTCCTCTTGTACGGGTCAAGGAGATCGTGGAAGGGTTCGTGAAGGACATAATAATGTCCTAGCACAATAGGGCAATAGGAGGTTAGTAGCTTCTAATATTGCTAGTTCATCAGTATCATCATCTTTGGGGGTCTTAGAATAACTCCAGACTATCCAATGTATAAACAATTCATGAATTTTAGAAAATCCCCATAAGTATCTGGAGAAGCGCTAACATATGTGGCAATCACTAATGAAGAAGTCATAGATGCTATTGAAGTTTATGCAGAGAATGAAAAATATGAAGTTATACTTTATCTAGAGAATAATGACCTCCAATGGAAAGATGACCCATAGAAATTAATGAGTTGTTGTTTAGATACAGGATCTTATTCAGCTACATCATTCAAATCGAGAATGCATCATGAGATAATAAGCTCATGTATACAATCACCGAAATTCCAACTCTACTATCCCGCCAACACAAAGAAAGTTTATAACTTTTCCAAAATAATAATAAAACAGGTTTATATACCTGAGGAATAAGGAATTAGTACCATGCGTGAAAGGGAGCATATGCACCCTGAACAAAGAGTAATGACAAAGTTTAATTATTGGGATTATATTGAGGGATTTAAGAAAGCACTATTATATGAGAATGTTAATTGAAAAAATCCATGGTACATAAAAATATATCCAAATGTTTTTAACCAGAATTATATTCCAAACTAGTTCTATAAATGATGGACATTATATGGTCCAAAGCTGAAAATTTTGCCAGAAACATATAAGGAATTATATTCTGAATGGATAAATATCTCCCATAAAATAATAAAGGCTCAGCTAGGGGATATGCTTTTTGAAGGAATTGCTCTAATGTACTTTTTCATAGAATTTTTCATCCCATGGATTATGGGATAGAGAGTTGAGGTTAATAACCAAACTGAATCCCCTATGCTATGAACAAAATTTCATACAAAGCTCTAGAGTAAATTACTCCAAAAGGATCAAGATAATAAATTATTGGTCAGGAAATAATTGATCAGATTAAATTAGTCATTGAAACTTATAAGCAACAGGATCATATGGAAAAATTCAAGAATAAGCAAGTCCTTTTAAGTTCTTGTCCATAAGGCTTTTAATGCAAAAGGGTGTTCTAACTAAAGAAGATTTTGTTGTTTCCTATATGGAGAAAACGAAGAAAGATTTAAACAAAAATATGGAAATCGATGTGCTAGATAATATGTCTATTTCCATGGAAATATCAAATGATGAAGACCTCTGTCTAGAAACAGAGTCACAACAGGATGATAGTCCCAGAGATATGAGCATTGACACATTTCTCCAACAGCTTCAAGATAAATACATAGAAGACACAGGTGGAGAATACTCCACTGCAAAAGGAAAAGACAAATGGAAAAGAAAAATATAAGATACAAGGAAAAATCTTTGAAGAAAGAATCTTTAATAGTAGTTATTTTAATAAGAATCATTCTTTAATAAAGAAATAGGACCCATATGTTAGTGGTGACATAAGTAATGATGTCATAATATTTTGTTTTATCCTTTTGATACTTATAAAAGGGTTATTTATTCTCTTTGAAGCCATACTTTGGCTACCAACTTTTTATTTTCTATTTTGTACTCATGTTTTCTTTCCTATCTTGTAAAAATTTTCTATTAAATAATAGTAAGGTTGCTTTCAATACTTGAAATCCTTGAAGATTCTATTAAGTTATTATTGTCATTTTTACTTTAATATTTCACTTTAAAAGATTATTTTATCTAGTTTGTTTTAGCCTAATGAGAGGCTAAACTCTCATGTGTTAGGTTAACGTTAACTTAGACTATTAAAAGTATGGTAATAAAAGCGACTGTTCCGATGTTCTTGGGGTCGTATTAATACATATCACGAATTGGAAGATCTTGGATTAGTCTGAAATTCCTAAAAAGCCCATAATGAAGTATGGTGGGCTATGTTTAGAATGGTAAAAGATCTCTCTATTTCTGGTATCCATTAAATGTAAATGAACCTGCAAGTCCATCAAAGCGATCCTGGATGACGGTACAGCTCATCGCCAGTCGCCGCCTCCTTTGGATTAGCCAGTGTAAGGTAGGGAAGGTTATTAAGCTTAGATTTAATTTGCCTGACTACTTGAATATGTCCATCAGTCCAAGCCTTGGGATTTTTCTTCAGGCGATCATTTAAGATTGTTGTGTCTTTTGCAAAATCTTTTACAAATGGAGTAATATAATTTAGACTACCTAGAAATCTTTGGAGCTAAGTTTTATATATTATAATATCAGGAAATTTAGATTCAAATTCCATGCTTCGTTGGATTGGAATTATTTTTCGCTTTTCTATGTTATGACATAAGAATCTAACATTTGTCTGAAATATTTGCATTTTGGCTTTAGATATAACCAGCCCATGTTGTATGATAATTTTTTTAAATAAGTCAAGATATTTTAAATGCATTTCTAAAGTTTTAAAAAACATCAATATATCATGGATATAGACAATAATGAAATTACTATATGGATTAAAAATATCATTCATGATTTTTAAAAATTTAGAAGGAGCATTTTTCAATCCAAAGGGCATAACATTCTATTCATATTGTCTCATATGAGCATTAAAAGTAGTTCTATAATGATCTTTTTTAGATATTTAGATCTGCCAAAATCCTAATTTCAAATCAAACTTTGAAAATACTATAGCATTATGTAGTCTATTTAATAAATCCTTTTTATTAGGAATTGGCCACCTGATCCATCTTAGAACTTTATTCAGAGGCTTATAGTTTATGACTAACCAAGGTACCCTCTTTGTTGTTCAGCATGTTTATTAACTTAGAAAGCGCTACATGACTATGGTGATTTAGAAGGCCTTATTAACCCTTTTTGGAGGAGTGTATCAATCTCCTTTTTACATTATTGTGACTTTTCTGAATTCATTTTATAGGGTCTTGCTTTAGTGGGAATAATATCCTCAACAAAATCTTCATCATACAGAAGATTGACAATATGCTTTTTCCTTTCCCAGAATTGGTTTGGGTGGTCCCCACATATTTGTAATGAAAACTAGTTTTTTTATAAATTTGATTTTATTTCGGACTTTATTATCCTAAAGAATACTTTCAATCATAAGGATACAAATCTCATGTTGTAGGAAACCAATTTATTTATGATTTGAAGATATCATATCAGTAATTCCATATATAAATTTTGAAAAAGGTTGTGATATAAAATCAAACCATACTTTCTTATTTTCAAAAGTACCCACAAAACTTGTACGATCCCACTAGGTTATGGGATTGTAACACTCCAAAATTCTTTGTTAAGCTAAGACTAAGTCATCCTTCATATGATATAGGATTTTAATTGAGGATTCTTAATTGAGCAAAGATGTTAAATTCAATTTCTTAGTATGAGAATAGAATTGGATCTGATATGAGGTTGTAATTCTAATGTATGATTTTATAAAAGTTAGGTGAACCAATGACTTGTAATTTGTATATACATGTTAGGATCAATTCCTAAGTATTTAAATTATATTAGTCATGATTTATAGTCATAATGGATCTTTTACATCAAGCCAAGTTCAAAGAATTTCTAGCAACTAAGTTTTCGTATGAGTCAATAGAAGGGTCA
>JAOTQJ010206393.1:0-113788 GCA_025642045.1 Solanum sejunctum
AAATCTTAAAGACTACACTCTAGAAGAAGTTTACATTTGGTCCCAAACTTTATCAAATTGAACCAATTAAGGACTTATGGGTTTGAACACAAACTATGAACTAGTAAAGGTTTAAAAATAAATTCTCAAAGAACAAGTTACAAAGGTTCAATAAAACTCTCTCAAATATTATTAATATCAATCTAATTGTCTTTAATGAAAGAAATAAGACTCCTACATATATTATAGGGTCCTTGGAAGTCGAAGACTCCTTATCTTAGGCCCAAGGAATATCCAAAAACTAGAAAGAAAATTACAAGGTAAATCCTACTCCAGAAAGAAAATAAATTTACCTTAATTAGGAATAGATCTAGTTGTTCTAAGAAAGCATTAAATGGTACTGGGATACCTTAAATAGAACAAGAAAAACATTCATAACCTATATATAAATAAGAAAATAAGGTAAAAACCAACTAGGAAAAGAATCTTGAAAAACTTGGAAAGTTTGACCAGTCTTCTCTGCAAACTTGGGCACAAACCAACCTTTGTTATGGCTGATTCTTGGACTCTTCTTGGACTTATTTGCACTAAATTTAACCCTAAAATTCTTCATCTTGGACTTGAATTTGGGCCACCAAATAATTATACCATTTGGACAATTCATCCTTCTTGGGCTTTAGCTCTTCTTCCCCAAGAAGAGACCTTTGGATCTACAATTAAAGCCCATTGAGCTTATCATTAAACTCCTTGGTTTGAGATCTTCTTATGAGCCTCCTTTGATCTTCTAAAGCTTCATCCTTTTCATTCTTGTCCTTCAAAGGAGTAGAGCTTTGTATAATGCTACCATTCCCATCATCTTCAAGAGAATTCATCCTTGAATTCAAATCTGTATCAAAATGGGAAAGACCAGAAATATTAAAAGTAGCACTAACTTGGAACTCACCAGGAAGATCAAGTTTATAAGCATTGTCTCCAATCCTTTCGAGGAATTTGTACGGGCCATTTCCTCTAGGATCCAGTTTGGTATTTCTTTTGAAAAGAAATCTTTCCTTTCTAATATGCACCCAAACTAAGTCCTCAGGTTTAAACACAATATATTTTCTTCCTTTATTCCTTTACAATGCAACTTTCTTATTTTTCTTTTCAATTGCAAGTCTTGTTTGTTCATGAATCTTCTTTATCATGTCCGCCTTCTTTCTACCATCAAGATTAGAAAAATCATTAGTAGATAAAGGTAGTAAATAAATAGGGGTAAGGGGGTTGAATCCATATACAACTTCAAAAGAAGTCTTACTAGTAGAAATATGAAAGGTCCTATTATAAGCAAATTCCACATTAGGCAAGTAATCTTCCAAGAAGTCAATTTTTATTTCAAGACAACCCTCAATATATTCCCCAAAGTTCTATTAACCATTTTTTTCCCATCAATTTGTGGGTAAAAAGATGTGGAAGATAGTAATTTAGTCCTAACTTTCCCCAAAGAATTCTCTAAAAGTGACCTTAAAACTTGTCATCCCTATCACTAACAATAGTTATAGGTATTCTGTGCAATTTAACCACTTCTTTTACAAACAAGTCAGCCACATGAGATGGATCATTAGTCTTTTCGCATGGAATAAAATGAGCCATTTTAGAAAATTTATCTACTACCACAAATATACTATCCTTACCATATTTAGTTCTTGGAAGCCTCAATATAAAGTCCATAGAAATATAAATCCAAGGAGAACTACAAACAGGTAAAGGAGAATAAAGACCATACAATAATATTCTAGACTTAGCTTATTTACATTCAAGACAATAAGAACATAGTTTTTCAACATCCTTTCTCATGCTAGGCCAGAAAAAATATTCAGAAAGTATCTCAAAGGTTTTAGGCACTCCAAAATGTCCCATTAGCCCTCCACTATGTGCTTCCCTAACAAATAGTTCACGCAAAGAGCAATTAGGTACACATAACTTATTTTCCTTAAATAGAAATTCATCTTGAAGATTAAATTTCTCAAAAGCACCCAACTTACATTCATAAAATCTTTTACCGAATCTAGAATCATTAGCATAGAATAACTTAACTTCGTAAAATCTCAAGAACTTTGAAGTAAGAGTAGATATCAAAACATACCTTCTTGAGAGCGCATCAACAACCACATTGTCCTTTCCTTATTTGTAGGCAATTACATAAGGAAAAGTTTCAATAAACTCCACCCATTTAGCATGCCTACAAATAATTTTACCTTAGCTCTTCAAGTACTTCAATGACTCATGATCAGTCTTGACCATGAATTCTCGAGGCCACAAGTAGTGCTGCCATGTAGCTAATGCCCTTACCAAGGCATATAACTCCTTATCAGAAGTTGAGTAGTCTAATGTTGCTCCACTTAGCTTTTCACTAAAGTAGGCAATTAGTTTAGAGTCTTGCATCGAAACAACACCTATGCCCTTACTGGAGGCAGCAGACTCAAATTCAAAAGACTTAGAAAAATCAAGTAATTGCAATAGAGGAGCATAACATAATATTTTTTTTCAGCAAGTTAAATGCATCATCTTGTTCCTTTCCCCATGAAAAAAAATCTTATACTTCTTAATAACTTCAGTTAAAGGAGAAGCAATGGTGCTAAAGTATAAACCTCCTATACAAGCAAGCAAGTCCATGAAAACTCCTAAATTAAGTTACACTATTAGGTCTAGCTCATTCTTTAATTGGTTTGATTTTATTACCATTTACTTCAACTCCATTAGAACTGACTATAAAACCAAAGAAAACTACACGATCCACATAGAAAGTATATTTTTTGAGATTAGCAAATAAGCATTTATTTCTAAGGACTTCAAAAACTTGTTTTAAGTGCTCTAAGTGTTCATCTAGATTTTGAGAAAAGATCAAGACGTCATCAAAATACACAACAACAAATTTTTCATGAAAATCTTTAAAAATATGATTCATTAGTCTCATAAATATGCTGGGTGCATTTGTTAAGCCAAAAGGCACAACTACCCACTTATAAAATCCATATCTGGTCTTAAAAGCAGTTTCCCATTCTTCTCCAGGATTCATACGAATCTGATAGTAACTAATTTTAAGATTAATTTTAGAAAAGATTTTGGATCCATATAGCTGATCTAGCATATCATCAAGATGAGGGATAGGATGACGATACTTTACTATTATCTTTCTGATGGCTTTACAATCCATACATATCCTCCATGTTCCATCCTTTTTCGGTACCAATAGGACTGTAACAGAACATGGGCTCATGCTCTCTCGAACAAAACTCTTTTTAAGTAATCCCTCAACTTGGCTTTGTAATTCCTTGGTATCTTCAGGTCTACTCCTATAGGTAGGCCTATTCGGTAGTTGAGACCCAGACACATACTCTATTTGGTGCTCAATCATTATCAAAGGTGACAACCCCTTTGGAGTATCATCAGGAAATACATCTTCAAAACTCTACAAAAGAGAAGAAATACTATTCGGCAAAGAAGGAGTTAGTTCTTCAAAGTTAATCAACACTTCTTTGTAAGTAAGTAGTACTATGGGTAGCCCCTCTTTTCTAGTATTCAAACACTCTTTGGCTTTTACATAAGGACTTTACTTATTCTTTTCCTTAGCCTCTTTCCTCTCACCAAAACTTTTTATTTTTCCACTCAAACCCTCTTTTACCTCTTTACTTAGTTTGCTGCCCTCTCTCTTTTCCTCGAACATATCTGTTTTTTCTATCTCTTGGCTCTTTTCTTTTCCCTCAAGCTCACTTTTTTATCATTCTCCTTTGCTGTCCCATTGTTTTCCTCAATTATTTTTGATCTTCAAACACTTATGAAGGAGATAAAGGTGCAAGAGTAAATATTTTACCATTATGTAAAAGACTGTACCTATTCTTTTTCCCATGATAAGTAGTATCCCTATCATATTGCCAAGGTCAGCCAAGTAAAACATGACATGCTTGTATTAGAACTACATCACAAAGAATTTTATCTTCATATCTACCAACATTGAATGAAATCATGCATTGTTTGTATACTTTTACCTCTCCACTATCATTCAACTATTGGAGCCTATATGGGGTAGAGTATTTGATGCATGCAATTCCTAGCTTATCTACCAAATATGAACTCACCAAATTTCACAACTTCCCCCTCAATAATCATAAAATAAGTCCTCCCCTTTATTCCACAGTATGAAACAAATTCTCCATCTGTCCTTCATCACTACTACCTAAATTAATAGTCATAATTCTCCTAACCATCCCAATTATACCATCATTGGCTAGTTCTAAATCATCATCCTCATTTACTCCTCCTCCCTCTTCTTCTTCCCCCTCACTTTTTTCACTATCATATTCTCCAGTCTCTCTTAGTATGATGTTTCTTCAACTTAGACATTCATGCATCATATGATCCATCCCATAGCATTTATGACATTCAATAGAACTAGAAGGTTTAGAAGATCTGGGATTGAAGGTTTTACCTCTTTCGTCAACTTTACCTTTACCTATATCTTCTAGAGGTTTAATAGGAGTTTTTCCCTCTGGATTTGACCATGGCTTCTTAGAAATAGGCTGATTTCTCCATGAGTTAGATTGCTCTTTTTCTTGATTTATTTTTCTACTTTAACAGAAAAATCAACTAACTCATCTAAAGTTACATACTGTTGTATCTCTACTACAATAGATATGTCAGAATTTAAAGTATTTAAAAATCTATCCATTGTTACTTCTTTTTCCTCCATGCAATTAGCTTGGATCATAGCCATATCCATGATTTTGAAGTACTCATCCACCGACATGAAACCTTGCTTCAAGTGTTGAAGGCGAGATTGCAGCTCTCTTTGAAAATATGACTTCCTCATCACCCTTTTCATCTCTATCCAGGTAGCAATAGGTGGTAGCATATCTTGCACTCTGTCCCTAACAACCTTTATCCACCAGGAAGTAGCATAATTAGAAAACCCAACAATAACAAGTTTAACTTTCTTACCCTTAGAGTAGTCATGACAATCAAAGATGGCTTCAACTCATGTCTCCTAATCAAGGAACAAGTCTGGGTCCCTTGTCCCCTTGAAAGATGGAATCTTCATTTTTATACTACTTATATTATCATCTTCTACTCTTACCTCTTTGTCCCCTCCTATCTCTTCTTTTTAGATTAAGTTCACCATTAAAATCATCATTATCAAATTCAAGATTTACAAAAGGGACATGGGGTACATTTGTTCTAACTTAGGGTCTAACATTATTGGGTGGTGCAACATTATTCTCCCTCCTAATTACAGCTGTGGTCTAATTTTGCTTGGTAATCATATTTCTCATCTCTTGAAATTGAAGGTTCCATCTCTCGAATTTTTGGTGCATAGCTTGAAGGGTGAAATCATTCCTTCCTTTGATCTCAGCTTCTAAACGAGCCCTTTTTTCATCACTATCTGAATTAGACATCTTAAAGGAAAATATCAATCACACAGTTAATATGGCTTTTATCCTATTTTAAACTTACCCACACTTGCCTTTTTTCCCTCAAATAACCTTTGAACAAAAGTACTTTTAGATTTACAATTAAAATCAAACAAGTATCAAGTCCTTAGTAATAAAGTACAAATTTTTTGGGGCACAAAAGAAAGTAAAGAACTAGTCCTAGAACAAGTAGGATATAGTTGAAATAAAGCACGAATATAAAGGAACTTAGAATTATATAAGAATAAGAAAAACATTACCCATGTCCTCAAAGATTTAGAATCCCCTCTTCTTAATAGCTTTTTATTTGGAAACAACTAATGTATTATTTTGAAGGTAAGTAAATGGATTTCTTGTAGAGCAAGTTATCTTCTTTTTTTTTAATTTTTTTAACTTTTTTTTACTCTTTATATTTAAGAAATTTGAAGATTTACCAAGAACAAAATATTGATAGAACCGCTCTAATACCACTTGATAGGATTGATGTTAGAAATAATACTAAGATGGAATGAATACTAGAATGCGGAAGCAACAACACAAAAAGAAAGATAAAAATAATTAAATATATGAAAAATTCAAAGGAAAGATCCAACAATTTTCAAGAAATTGATATTCTAAAGCCTTGATAAGATCCAAGTAACAACATAAAAATTTATGAAAGAAATCTAACGCCTTTACTTGAGAAAACGAATCAAAATGTCAAATTTGGATCTTGACTGTTTTATGAGTAACTAAAGACAATAATTAGCATATAAACTAATCACCTTATAAAGAAAACCAAAAATAAATCAAAGATATCACAAGAAAAAAGTACTTTATACCTCAAATTATGAACTAGTAAAGGTTTAAAGATAATTTCTCAAAGAACAAGTAAAAAAGGTTCAACAGAACTTTCTCAAATATTGTTAATATCAATCTAATTGTCCTTAACGAAAAAAAATGGACTTCGATATATATTATAGGCTCCTTGGACATCTATGACTCCTTAGGTTACGCCCAAGGAGTATCCAAGACCCAAAAAAAATTACAAGGTAAATCTTACTCTAGAAAGGAAATAAAGTTACCTTAATGAGGAATAAACCTAGTAGTTCTAGGAAAGCAATAAATGGTACTAGGATACCTTAAATAAAATAGGAAAAATATTGATAACCTATATATAAATAATAAAATAAGGTAAACCCCAACTAGGAAAAAAATCTTGACAAATTTGGAAAGTTTGACTAGTCTTCTCTGCAAACTTGGAAAAAAAGCAACCTTTGTTGTGGCTGATTCTTCGACTTATCTTGGCCTTATTTGCATAAACTTTAACCCTAAAATTCTTCATCTTGGACTTGAATTTGGTCCACCAAACGATTGTACCATTTGAACAATTCATCCTTCTTGGGCTAAATCTTCTTCCTCAACAAGACACCTTTTGATCTGCAATTGAAGCCCATTAAGCTTATCATTAAACTCCTTGGTTTGAGATCTTATTATGGGCCTCCTTTGATCTTCTAAAGCTTCATCCTTTTCATCCTTGTCCTTCAAAGGAGTAGAGATCTGTATGATAAAAACATGTATGGGAACCCTTGGGCCTAACACTTAGAATATTTTGGACAAACATAAAAGAAATAGTGCACATTTTCGGGACGCGGATTTCTCTTTGGAAATCGCATTCTTGAAATTTTGTAATTATTAAATCTTTGATCTTAAATCAGGGTTAGGCCCTCTTCCCCCTAATTTGGACTCCCTGAACAAGAATCCAAAGTCGGATTTTTGAAATAACAAATGGATTTTGAGATATGTAAAAATTAAAATTTTAGGCATTCTAAGGTACGTTTTTGGGCACTTTTTGGGGTTGTTACAATTTGTTTCAATATGCAAATAGGATCCAAACTTTTTTCCCCAAGCGGAGATGATAATCCACACTATCATATGGGCAAGGCTACCACACCTACCCAAGGAGTTCTGTTACCAACCAATCTTAGAAAAGGTTGGACAAAAATTAGGTACTCTTCTAAATATTGATGTTTGCACCTCTGCCACCTTTTAGAGGCAGGTACACCTATATTTGTGTTCAAGTACCGATTGAAATATCAGTAAAAAATAAGGTCATAATAGGAACCCATTGCTAGAAAATCATCTATGAAAGGGAAGGGATCTTATGCACATCTCAGCCCATTGCCTAACGAAGGGACAACTTGAAAGTGAAGACACCCAACACCAAGACACTATCAAGCCCCATCTGGATGAAACCGACCTATGGGAAGTTGTCCACTTCCACAAAAAATGGGTCTAAGTCAAGAGGTATACCCACACAAAGCCCACTTATTCCCATCATAATAGGCTAAAGGTAGAAATACAACAAGGCAAATTATGGGCCCAAAAAACCCAAAGCCTAGAGCAACACAATGGAAAAAGAGTGGCAAATATAGGCAAGAATGGAACCTCTTCAATTCAACCAATACATGACAACCAATATCAGTACAAGCACCAGCACCACAGACTTTGGTGATGCATGGTTTGAACTCTCCCACACCACCTACCAAACAACCAACCACCATGCATGATGCGAATGTCATTTGAAATAGATTTGACCAAAATCTTACCTCATCTAGATTAACTCTTAAAGAGCCACTTGGCCTCATGTAATCACGCACAATTCTAACAATGAAGTCAAAAATAATAATAATAATTCCTCACTATATTCTCCGATGCAAGGCGTCTACTACACTAGAAAAAGTAATCACTACTCTGACATAGTTGACATGACCATCAAAGTCTCATCAAAAGATCACAATAATATTCCTCAACACAGAGAAGGACAGGCACCATTATTAAAGGTATGTAAAAGTACCTCAAACACAGGCGAACCCCACCATGGCACAAAACCAAGCTCCCAATCCAACACCCTTGAGCACTCCTCTCATCCTTGCCTTTGTGCCACTGCTACCATCCCACAAACCCACTTTTTAGCTGGAAATGGGACTACAAGATCACCTATTGACTTTCCATACATCGGTGGAAGTCCGCCCAGTCACAACACTAGTACAAGACCTGGCCTACTTAGCCCAGATTATCATAGAGGGACTAGAACATGCCATAGAAGGTCTGGGAAAGTAAATATGGGCAGAGATAATTCATCAGACCCAACTAGCAGGGAACATTAAAACAACCAATTCACCGAAGATAGGCTTACTTATGAGGTACACTTTTCTGGGTCTCCTCTTCTTTGACTTCTACCCTTACTTGCTAAAAAATTAAAGTCTAAGGTTCATTCCAATGGTGGTGAACAACATAATGCTACTCCAAGAAGAAATCATAGAAGGGAACCCACTAAAAGACTAGAAATATCAACCTTAGAGTTGCTAATGCAAAGAAATAGGGAAATGGAGAAATTATTCACACGTATAGAAAAATGGTTTCCAGAAGCTTACATATTGGAGAAGTTATTGATAAAGGAATTCGAGAAGGCCATTCCATCAGTGATTTTGGTTTAGTGCCTGAGTCAACTGATAGCATGTACATTAAATATCAGGAACTAGAAGAATGTGGCACTAAACCCAGTGAAGCCACCCACACCAGAGAAGGGGAAAAAGGTCAAAAAGAGCCACCACAATCAAACCATGATGAATACCATCATATAGAATGTCAAGGGAGCAAATATGACAAATTTTAGGTGTAACTATGAAGCTCTGGTGAAGACCTATAAACCAGCTCTGCTTGTCCTCCTTGAATAAAAAATGACTAAGCATAAATACCTGATGGACTCTTTAAAGTTTTACGCTCAAATTCAATCACATTCTGGTGGATTAGCTATGGGTATTGTTATCATGTGGAAAGAAGATCTCTTAAAGCTAGACGACATATCTAACTCTTTTCAAGGAATTCATGCCCTTGTCAAGGTGATTCCCGACACTCATAGCTGACACTTCTCTGCTATTTATGCTAGTTCTGATTTTCACACTAGGATTAATCTATGGTAACAAGAAATTAGGTGGTAATGTTATTAGTAGAACTAGGTCAAAACTCTTTTGGAACTATCTTCAAAACTGTTGTTTGGTGGACTTGGGCTTCAAAGGCCCGAAATACACTTGGACCAATAAAATGTACAGAAACTACATCCAACTTACTTTTGAGAGATTGGAAAGGTAAGTTTCTAATACCCTCTAGATTAACAGATTCCCTAACTCTTTAGTCACTCACATTCCCATAACAAAATCTGATTGCTGCCCCCTTCCAGTTACTCTTAATGTTAGGCTCTATCCTAATATCCCTAAACTCTTTAGAATGGAGCCTATGTAGTATAGTCACCCATCCTTCAAGGACATCATGCACAACTCCTTTTCCAGCAATAACCTTATGTCCTCCATAAAGCTCTTTCAAGAGGAAGTCACTATCTGAAATAAAGAGGTGTTTGGGAACATCTTCAACCAAATGAAGAGAACCCTAGCCAGAATTGAAGGAATTAAAAAATCCAACAACTATCCTCATAGACCCTTCTTCCAAAATCTGGAAAAGGATCTCTAGGATAGATATAATAGCTTTCCCTTTGTTGAAAAGAATTCTAGATCACAAAAATCTAGGATATTATGGCTATGTGAGGGAGATTCTTGTAAAGCCCCACACGTTGGAGGGTGTAAAAGTGCCTAAGAAATAAAATAAAAAAATTTTCCAAGTACCACTGGGTCTACAAAAGGGCGTACCGATTGTGAGTGTCATCACGGGTTGTATCTCGGGCTCATGTAATGTTTGCTAGACTTGGTGATAATATTTATTTATAAAATTAAGTATACTCTCAAACAGCCCGTAGATGGATTTACGAGCCATAAGCCCTATCGTACGTTGAGAATCAGAGAGGGTTTTGAGGGTCTAAATCTTATTAAATAAAACCCCCTCTCTTACGGCCCGTAGACTGGACCACAACCCATAAACGAGGTTTTATGGTCCTGTCCAACATAAAACTTATATGGGGTAAATTTGATATTTTCTATTACCATAATGTTGTACTACATCATTTAATCCTCCAAAAAGACCCCTTATTAGTCTTTTACAACCTAATCTACTCCATTCCCACTCATTCATCAATATTCTAAGTCCTAAACTCCTCCTAATTTTTCAAGGTCCTCCAAGTAGACTGCAAGCTAAGGTTTTGGTTTCTTCATCTCCAAATCAGATTTTTTCTCTTTTTAATTACGAAATTATGTGGGTTTGGTTGTGAAAACCTTCCCTCCATAAGTTAAACCTTTTCTCTCCCCATCAATTTTTATGTTATGGATATTTATGGGTGCTTTTATGAAATTCATTGTATGATAATATTATGAAGAGATTTATGGCATTTTACTTGTATATATGATTACAAATTGAAAAGCCATGTGAAATTTATGAATTTTTTTGAGGGTTGATGATAGCCTAGCTAAGTCTTGTTATGCTTTTGGTGGGTTATTTTGAATAATGTTTGAGTGGGTCGACTTTATTCTTCTTAAGTCATTTACTCATGAATTGCATGATTTTAAATAAATTTATATGTACCCACCATGATTTGATTAATGATGTATGCCAAGCATCTATGATGTTAAGGGCCTTATGGTAAAATATGTGTGTTATGAATCTTATGAATTTGAAGGCTTTTTATGCATGCTATGAAATATGAGAATATTGTGAAAAGTTATGAAGCACTATTTGACATTGTGAAGCATTGGTTTTGATGAGCTACTCTATGAAAATATTATGATTTTATGATGCTTTACATATTACGGCTATAAGTATGATTTAAATATTCATTGGAATTGTGGCCTAGCACCAAGAGGACCATAGTTGTCACGACTTGGGCCTAGGGTCTAGGAGTGACAAGACGAATGGGAACCCAAAATCCAGAACCAAGCCTCATAGCATCCATTCACACATCATCGGTTCAGAAGTGCATATGAAATACTAAACACATCATTCTAAGGGATGCAAAGTAGAATTCACACTATGGGAATGCGATAAAGGTAGGGATTAACATGGATTTACATAAACACATAATAATTATATGCAATACATAACCATAACCATAGTCTCCGAATACAACACAACATATAATCGTACAAGAGTCTACAAGATGTCCAACAATGCCTCTAGTCATAGAAAAGGATGGGGTCAAGTCATGTCCCAAGCTCACCCTCAAAGTAAATAGTGTAAATGGAAGAAACATAAGGTAGATAGATGGTAGCTTGTCCTTGGAAGATAGGACTCACCACAACGCTTTCTCAAATTCTAGCCATCAAATGGTGGATGAAGGTAGTCTACAGTCCCTACCTGGTTAGATCATGTAGGCAAAAGTATGTGTTAGTACGTTGTATATACTAAGTATGCAGGCATGCAATGCATATGACTTATCAAACCTACATGCAATGTTTGATGACAAGGGCACATATATAAAAATAAATATATAACAGAGAAGAGTAGTATACAATATGTCATGAAATCCATGATGTATGATATGTTATATTTTTCAATATAGAGGGGATGTGACCATAACTGAAATCTTAAACTCATGCGAGCTATTACATCAATTTGCCCAATCTAGACCCTATCGGGTGAGAGAGAAGATTACTTACCAAAGGTAACTTACACCACACCTTACGATCCGGTCATTTCGGTGTGATGACTACCTTCCTTATGACCCGATCATTTTAGAAAGATTTTTATATCATATCATATCATATCAAATGTGTAACCATTGTTTACGACCTGGTCATTTCAAAAATACCTACCATATACCTATGCTAGCACATAACTCAAGGAAAGGGAGAGGAACCTTAGGGATAGCCTTGACTTCCCTAACCCATTCGGTACTAAGTCATCACCCCATAAGAATACTTATACATATACATTATTTCAAAAGAGGGACAAGCCATTTCAAATAATTTTAATGCATACTGGGCTTAAAAGCCAAACATTCTTCATAATCATTCATACTTAGGCTAAAAAGCTAAATCATAATTCAATCCATACTTTTCATGCATAAGAATAACTCATTCACTTATAATAATATGGTGTACACACCCAATGTGCTCTAAGAGCCAATATGAATAGACATTTATATGATCACATTCTTGTCATAACAATAATTTTATCAAAATCATATTCATAAACATATGTGGGTTCCACGTCCTAAGTTCATACCTTGGACGTGGCCAGCACCCATAACCATTTTTGGTCCAAAGAGAACCACTTGGCTTGACTACCTCATTCAGCGGAAGACTTAAATAATAGGTGAAAGGCATAGATATAATTAGCTAAGAATACTAAAATGTTAGAATAAACTTAATAGAGAAATATCTCAACAACATCTGAAAAAGAAAAGAGATCTGAAATGCCTGTCACATAGTCCCTGGAACCTATACTAAAGACACTATCGAGATAAGACCACAATAGTCACAACTGAAAGACATACACAAAAAAGGGAAAAAAACATTCAAAAGCCTCTCACATAGAAGAGGCCTCACCAATAGCTAGATGGATGGTTGGTCCTTAATGGAGCATCTGCTGAGGAACTCTGTCACCTACGTCATGATATAGGTCCATAAGATGTTAGTATGTGGAATGTACGATATGTACGGTGGCCAAAATAAAACTCAGGATAAGGCACTATACCAAGTAATTTAAAACATGCCTCAAAATAAAATAGCATAGGTAATAAATGTAGTACATGTCGAAATTGAAAATATGCTAAAAGTCTATATATATAAACAAGCTTGGTTTAACTTGGGGAGTTTCTTTAACCAACCACCACCACTATGAGTTTCGTGATGGTACAACATAATACGCTGCAAGAGCCATCTCATACTTTGCTGGGGTATGGAATGCAAAACAAAGGGAGTAGATCCACTCAAAAACTAGGCCATTGCTGTGGCAATGAGGAGTTGTACTTTTGATAAAATCCTATCCTATACTAGCTACGTAGTTTATGAGTTAAAGTTATTATTGCTCTCATTCAAATCGGTGCTCAATACTATTCCCAAATATATTAAGCATAGGCTCATACTTGAAAGATTATTCTTGCTCAACTTAGCTCTTTTCTTTATCTAAAAGTTGTATCAATGCAAGGTATTTCAACATGATCTTTATTTCTCAGATATTTTGCAAATACAAGAACTTGATATACTTCCTAAACTTAACTCAAAACTGAGATTATGATAACTTTTCATGAAATAGATATAGGGTTCTCATAATTTCAACAATAACTGAAATTCTTATCTCAATAGCTTAGTGCGTACCACAAATGACCTACAAAGAAGAAGAATCCTAGAACAAAATGAGAGGTAGCTACCCAACTTCTAGGAGAGACATAATTGACTGCACTGATCTTGGTAGCTACACCACCTACGAAATTTAAAGAACCTAAAGGAGCATGAGTCAAATATTCCATGGAACGCCGTTCCTGCCAAGGTTGTATATCTTTTTTCAACCTACTCAAGTCTAAGCCATTTGGACCCCTTAGAGACTCGAACCATGGAGCACACAGATCCCAAAAATGCATAGTTTCTCCTCGAAAAATGACTTCTCCGGTCGAAAAACATATTAGATATTTACCTAAACCAGTAGGTCCTTGAGCGGATCCCACGTTAGCCCCAAGACGTTGGTCTAAAATCAGCAAAAGACATGATTTTTATCAGAAAGAATGCATGAACAAGTATTTGGATGAAATTGACTAGCAATGGAGGAAACCTTGGTCTTAACTTATATGATCGTGGGTGGAAACTAGTGGTTAAAGATTTTAAAATAATAGTAGACTAACTTTTGGAGGGCGTTATATACCTTGAAAATTAACTTCTAGGGAGAATTGGGAAGGATTCTTGAAAGACCTATTTTTTCTTCATCAATATATGCTTTGAGTTCTTGGAAGGTTTTAACGTTAATGACACGAAAAGTTTCATTCTAGGGGTTTATTTAGGTGAAAAATAGCTTATTTAGGCTTAACAAGGGTGAGAAAAGTAGAAACTATCCTTCCATAGAAATAAAAGAAGTAAAATCATCCCGTAACACCATGTCCATGTCGTGCCTGGGGCGCGAACGTGTGTATTTTGCCAAAATTCGTTCGAGACCATGTCATTCTAAAATTCGCTCGAGACCTCTTCCCCACTTAATTTTCGTGCTGATTGCAAATCTAGTGTCCAAGTTTCCATTAGATCTTGAGAAGATACGTTATTTCTAGGAATATTTTGGTAATTCCACCAGACGTCATAATATCTCCACCTTGGGGTCATTCGTCCTCGAATAACAATGGTGTGAAGAATTTGTTCAAAGCTCATAAGGTTGTTTAAACTAAATGATAGCATCATACAAATCTATACTATTTTGAAAGACAAGGATGAAAAGGATGAAGCTTTAGAAGATCAAAGGAGGCTCATAACAAGATCTCAAACCAAGGAGTTTAATGATAAGCTCAATGCACTTTAATTGTAGATCCAAAGGTGTCTTGTTAGGGAAGAAGAGCTAAAGCCCAAGAAGGCTGAATTGTCCAAATGGTAAAATTATTTGGTGGCCCAAATTCAAGTCAAAGATGAAGAACTTTAGGGCTAAATTTTGTGCAAATAAGGTGAAGAAGAGTCTAAGAATCAGCTACAACAAAGGTTGCTTTCTGCCCAAGTATGCAGAGAAGACTAGTCAAACTTTTTAAATTTGTCAAGATTCTTTTCCTAGTTGGGTTTTACCTTATTTCCTTATTTATGTATAGGTTATTGATGTTTTCCTTGGTTTATTTAAGGTATCCTAGTAATATTTAATGCTTTCCTAGAACTACTAGGTCTATTCCTAGTGAAGGTAACTTTATTTTCTTTGTAGAGTAGGATTTACTTTGTAATTTTCTTTTTAGGTTTTGGATACTCCTTGGGCCTAATCTAAAGTCTTGGATGTCCAATTACCCTATAATATATATAGAAGTCCTTTTTCATTCATTAAAGACAACTAGATTGATATTAGTAATATTTGAGAGAGTTCTATTTAACCTTTGTGACTTGTTGTTTGAGAATTTATCCTTAAAACTTTACTAGTTCATAGTTTGAGGTATAAAGTACTTTCTTCTTATGATATCTTTGATTTCTTTTTGGTATTCTTTAGAAGGTGATTAGTTTATTTACTAATTATTGTCTTTAGTTACTCATAAAGCAGTCAAGATCCGAATTTAACATTTGATTCATTTTCTCAAGTAAATACGTTAGATTTCTTCTATAAATCTATACGTTGTTACTTGGATCTTGTCAAAGCCTTAGAGTATCATTTCCTTTGAAACTCTTGGATCTTTCCTTTGAATTTCTCATATCTTTAATTAGTTTTTCTCTTTCTTTTTTTGTTGTTGCTTCCGCATTCTAGTGTTCACTCTATATTAGTGTTGTTTCTAACCTCGATTCTATCACTAAATTAAATGCAAATATTCAAGATTATGAGTGGAAATCTACCCTCACAATTCTCATTGAGTCGCAAAAACAAGTGCGAATATTTGGCTTTCATATCTTCCTCTGCTTCCCATGTGGCTTCTTGAACAAATTGGTTTCTTTACAATACCTTTACCTAAGCAATCTCCTTGGTCCTCAATTTGCAAACTTGTCGGTCTAGTATCTGCATTGGGACCTCTTCATATGTCAAGCTATCTTTGACTCCAATACTCTCTTGAGGCACAACCAGTATGGGATCTCCCAAACTCTTCTTAAGCATGGAAATGTGGAATATTAGGTGAATAACAACTAACTCTGGTGGCAATTTCAATTCATATGCCACATTATCAATCCTCCTAATAATCTGGTATTACCTAATAAATTATGGACCCAGCTTCCATTGTTTTTTTCGAATCTCATAACTCCTTTCATCAATGACACCTTTAGGTACACCCAATGACCTATCTCAAATTCCAAATCCCTTATTCTAACATAAATATAAGACTTTTGTTGACTTTGGGATGTCTTTAGTCTTTCTTGGATAACTTTCACCTTCCCCATAGCCTGATGGACTAAATTAGGTCCTATCAACCCTGTCTAACCAACTTCAAACCACCCAATGGATGACCTACACCTTCTCCCATAAAGGGCATCATATGGTGCCATTTGTATGCTAGCCTAGAAACTATTGTTATAGGAAAACTCAATCAAGGGTAAGTGATAATCCCAGTTACCTTTAAATTCTATCACACATGCCTATATCATATCCTCAAGGGTTTGTACGATCTGCTCTGCTTGCCCATCTATCTGGGGATGGAAGATGTACTAGGTTTCACCTTTGTACCGAGCCCTTCCTGAAAGGACTTCCAAAATTATGCTTTGAAGTGGGCTCCTCTGTCTGAGATAATGGACATAGGGACCCCATGCAACCTAACAATCTACTTAATGTAAAGTTTGACATAGTCCTCAGCTGTATCAGTCATTTTCTCAAGTATAAAGTGGGCCCACTTGGTCATTCTATCTACTATGACCCATGTCAAATTGTGCTATTTACAAGATCGAGGTAAGCCTATTATGAAGTCCATGTTAATCATTACCCACTTCCTCTCTAATTTCAATATTTTGGGGCCATACCACAAGGTCTTTGATGCTCCACCTTAACTTGCAAGCAATTTGAACATCTGGATACAAACTCTGTGATGTCCTTCTTCATGCCACCCTACCAATAAACCTCCTATAGATCACAATACATTTTTGTTGAACCTTGGTGAAGAGTATCTGACGTTATTAGCTGATACTAGAATCATGTCTCTAAGACCATTAACATTTGGTACACACAATTTGCCTTAGTATCTCAGGAGTCTATCTCCGCTTTTTGCAAACATTAATACTTTCTGTTTTTGAACATCTTCTTTTAGCTAAAGGAGGATAGGATCCATATCCTGCTTTTCTTTCACCTCCACCATCATGGATGACTTCTGCCCAATTTTTAATAATGGCACTGCCTTCGTTAGAATCTTCAATCTGTATGCCCAAGCGTGCTAGCCTGTGCAGTTCCTTAGCCAATTCCTTCTTTTCATCCTCAATATGTGTAGTGCTCCCCATTGTCAACCTACTAAGAGCATCAACAACTACAGTAGCTTTATTTATATGATAGAGGATGCACATATTATAGTCTTTCAATAGCTCCAACCATCTCCTCTGCCTCAAGTTCAGCTCCTACTGACTGAATACATACTGCAAGCTTTTGTGGTATATAAATACATCTACATGCCCACCATAGAGATAGTGTCTCTAGATTTTACGAGAAAAGACCACAATAGCAAGCTCAATATCATAAGTGGGGTAGTTCTTTTCATGGGTCTTAAGCTGTCTAGAGGCATATTCTATCAACTTGCCTCTTTGCATTAATACGCATCCCAACCTAACTCTGGAAGCATCACAGTATACCATACAGTCATCAACTCCCTTGGGTAGGGATAAGACCAAAGCTATGGTCAGCCTAGTTTTCAACTTTTGGAAGCTCTTCTTGCAAGCATCAGACCACTCAAACTTAACCTTTTTCTGAGTTAGCTTCATCAAGGGAGCTGAGATAGAAGAAAACCCCTCTAAAAATGCCTATATTAACTTACCAAGACTAAGAAATTCTTTATTTTGTTGGAGTTGTAGGCCTTAGATAGTTCTTTACTGCATCAATCTTTGGAGAATCAACTTAAATGCCTTCACCAGAAATAATATGACCCAAAAACACCATAGATGCTAATCAAAACTCGCATTTGGAAAATCTGGCATACAACTGTTGGTCCTGAAGGGTCTGAAGGATAATTCTAAGATGGTCAACATGCTTCTCCTCTTTACGAGAGTAGATTAGGATGTCATCTGTGAATACAATGAAGAACATATCTTGGTATGACCTTAACACCCTATTTATAAGATCCATGAAAGCTGCAGGTGCATTTGTTAGTCCAAATGACACAACCAGAAACTTATAATGACTGTACCGGGCTCTGAAAACTATCTTAGGGATGTCTCTTTATCTAACTTTAAGCTGATGGTACCTAGATCTGATGTTTATTTTGGAGAAACAAGTAGCACCCTGGAGTTGGTCAAATAGGTCATAAATTCTGGAAAGAGGATACTTGTTTTTTATGGTGACCTTAGTTAATTGATGGTAGTCTATGCACATTCTAAGGGAGCCATCCTTTTTATGCGTGAACAGGACTGGAGCACCCCAAGGTGAGATGGTTGGACTAATGAAAACTTTATCTTAGGAGGTCTTTTAGCTAATTTTCAATTCTTTCATCTTTGAAGGAGCCATGCGATACAAATGAATAAATATAGGCTAAGCATTTGGGACTGTATCTATCCCAAAGTCTATTTCCCTATCAAGAGGGACTCTGGGAAGATCTCTCCTGATAAGATCCTCAAGAAAAACTTCTAGGAACACATTCATGACTGGAAAAAACTGGAGAAATGGTTCCTCGGCATTAAAATCTTTGACTTTAACTAGGTGGAATATACAACCCTTGGAAATTAACTTTCTGTCTTAGAGATATGAGACAAACTGACCCTTAGGAAAAACTAAACTACCCCTCCTCTCTAAGACTGACTTGTTCAAAAATTGAAATTTGACCACCCTAGTTCCCCAATCCATTGAGGCATAACTAGCAGCCAGTCCATGCTTAGGATGATGTCAAATCTACCATGTCTAACACAACCAAATCTGCTATGATATCCTTATCATAAACTGATGCTAGACAACCCCTATAATTCTTTGGGCAAGGACGTACCCTCAGCAGGAGTGGGAACACCAAAAGGCTCAAGAAGATATTCTGGATTTATCCCAAACTTTATAGCTACATAGGGAGTCATAAATGACAATGTGGCACCTGGCTCTAACAACGCATAGATATCATAAGTAAAGACTTTGAGCATACTCATAACTACATCTGGTGAGTTATGATGATCTTATCTGGTGGCCATGGCATATAAGTGGTTTGTGCCCTTGCCTTCTCCTAATGTAGCACCCCTTGGGACTAGCTTACCCTGAGGTGTTGAAGAAATTGATTGAGATCTATTATTACTCATGTTTAACCTTCCCATAAGACAATCCTTAAAAAATTGCCCACCTTACCACATTTGAAATAACCAAATGTGCCCATAAGACACTCTTCTAGATGAGACTTGCCATACTTACCACAAACTAGGTAACGAGTAGATCCTTGAGCTATGCTTCCCTGTGACTAGCTGGAATAAAATCTATGATTCTGTGATCCTTGCTCATTCCTAACCCTCTGCGTAGGTGCGCTAGCAGATGAGGGAGCTGGTCAACATATCTTAGGCTGAAAGGATGAGTGGTTGCCATTTCCAACCCCCCTCTTACTTGTCTCCTGGCCTGATGTCTTAGCCCAATTTCTTCTGAACTCCTCCTTATCTTGCATTTCTCCTCCTCTACTTGTTGCACATAAGTCATCAAGTGAATTATGTCCACACACCTAATCAACATAGCATTTCTAACCCCTCTCTTAGTCATCCAAGAGAGTCCTAACACAAATAAATCTGTCCTAATGCGCATGTTTGCCACCATCATTGGAGCATAATAGGACAGTTGAGTGAACTTAAGGTTGTACTATTACATGCTCATAGCTTCCAGCTTCAGATTTAGAAACTCTCTCATTTTAGCCTACCCCAACTCTCTAAGAAAATATTATCCCATAAAGACCTCCTCAAACATAGCCCAACTCAAAATGGTGCCCCATCTGCTCTGCCTCCTTTCCATTAATCAAACCAAAGTCTAGCTACTCCTTTGAGCATCACATGTGTGCAAGACCTAAAATATTTTCTAGAGCTCCTAAATAAAGTTCTCAGGATCCTACTTCATATTAGACCCCATGAACTCAGGTGGGTTCATCCTCAAGAATGCACGAACCCTAGAGGTATCTGAACTATCATTTCTGCCAACTCACAAACCCTGGTGGTATTGGAACCATAATTCCTACCATCTCCTCATCGACCTTTTTGTGTAGTGACTGCATTTGCCAAAGTCTAGATGGCCTGGCAGAGCTCAGCATTCGAGATATCCGCTTGCAGTGGTTGCTTGACAGGCATAGTTGGACCTCTAGGTCCCTCAATAATTTAGCCCTGGTTGGTTTGCATTCTGCCGGGCTAGACACCCTCTGCCCCTTGCTGGTCTCTCAACTTTACGTGGAGTCATGATTTGAATAACACGGCATGAATGCATGAGTTAGAAGGGACTTAACAGAGGTAAAATATGAAGCACGAGAGGAAATAACAATTGATAGTGACACTTTCTACTGTCCTATAGCCTCCCTACTATGGGGATATGGCATGTTTTACACCAATAATACATACTCTACTCGGCATGATTCCGTAGACTCCCTAGGACACTTGAACTTTGTGCTCTGATACCAAGTTTGTCACACCCCGATTTACACCCTAGGTGTGGCCGATAGCCAGAACCATTTCTACTCCCAAACAAACCACTTGGACTAGCTACCTGATTAAGTGGAAGACTTAAAGAATAAGTAAAAGGAAAGATATAATAATCTAAGAATACTAAAATGTCTAAATAAACTAAATAGAGAAATATCCCAATAATAAGTGAAAAATAAAAGAGATCTGAAACACCTGTCATATAGTCCTTGGAATCTCTGAATAGAATAATCTAAAGCAATTGTCGAGAAAGGGCCACAGTAGTCACAACTGAAAGAACTACACAAAAAAGTGGAAAAACATAGCTAAAGACTTCAAAAGCCTCTGACCAACAAAAGGTCTCACCAATAGCTAGATAGATGGCTGGTCCTCAACGGAGCATCTGCTATGGAACTCTATCACATGTGTCTGCCTCATAATTCGATGCAAGTCTAGAGGACATCAATACATGGAATACACAATATGTAAAATGACCAAATAGAACTCAGGATAAGGCACTATACCCAAGCAATTTAAAACATGTCTTAAAATAAGATATCATAGGTAATAAATGCAGTACATGCTGAAATAGAAAATATGCTAAAGGTTTGTATATAGAAACTAGCTTTCTTTAACTTAGGGAATTTCTCTAACTGATAAGCACTAGTATGAGCTTCGTGATTTTATGACATCTTATCCACACTGCCAGAGACATCCCATACTTTGCCAAGGTAAGGAACAAAAACTAGGTAAGTCGATCCATCCCAAAACTGGGCTATCTTAGTGGCAATGAGGAGTTGTCCTTTTGCTACAATCCTATACTACGCTGGCTAGTTGTTTATGAGTTTAAGTTTTTATTACTCTCACTCAAATAATCGGTGCTCAATACTACTCCCAAAACTATTAATCAAAGGCTCATACTTGAAAGACTATTCTTGCTTAACTTAACTCTTTTCTTTATCTAAAAGTTGTATCAATGCAAGGTATTTCAACATCATCTTTGTTTCTTAGATGTGTTGCAAATACAAGAACTCAAAGTACTTCTTAAACTTAACTCAAAACTAAGATTACGATAACTTTTCGTGAAACAGATATAAGGTTATCATAATTTCAACCATAATTGTAATTCTTCTCTTAATAGCTTAGTTTAGTGCTAAAATCAGTAAAAGACATTATTTTTATAAAAAAGAATGCATGAACAAGTATTTGGATGAAATTGACTTATAATGGAGGAAACTTTGATCTCAAGTTATACTTGTGATCCTGGGTGGAAACTACTGATCAAAGATTCTAAAATAATAGTAGACTATATTTGTAGGTCCTTACATACTTTGGAAATCAACTTCTTGGAAGAATTGGGAAGGATTCTTGAAAGCCCTAATTTTCCCTCTTGAATATACACTTTGAATTGTTGGAATGTTTTAATGTTAATACCTTGAAAAGTTTCATTCTAGGGGTTTATTTAGGTGAACACGAACTAGTTTAGGCCTAAAAAGAGTGAGAAAAGTCGAAACTATCCTTCCTTAAAAATAAAAGAAGAAAACGCACCCCGTAACACCATGTTTGTGTTGCGCCTTGGGTGTAGACATGTGTATTTCTCCAAATTCTTAGAACATATTATTTTCTAAAAAACAAGAGAAATCAGCAAGTGTAAGTCTGCGTCCTAGGAGTGTTGTGCCCTGGGCACGCACTCACACTCGTTTGATTTTAATTACAAAAAAATTTCTTTTGACTCGACCGCTCTAAAATCTGATAAAGACCTCTTTACCACTCAGTTTTTTGTGTTGATTGCAAATCTGATCTCAGATTTTCCATTGGAGCTTGGGAATATGCGTTATGTGCATGTATCCTTTCTAGAGGTATTTTGATTATTTCATAGAGTGTCACAGTGGGCTTAACCCATGGTGTCATTTTTATCAAAATTAAAATGCTCATGAATGCATATGTCATGACTGATAAGAGAATAGCATGGGCTATGGAGATTCAAATATTTAATCAATTATATAATATGAAATTCAGGTAAACCATAAGTAAAATCAACATTCAAACAACAATTTAGACTACCCATTCTTATATAAACCATAATCTTAAAAACCCATAATTAAAAGTAAGCTCAATTTCATGAAAATCAAAGTAAAAGAGTTTGGGGTCTTTATGGATGAAAGGGACCATGAATCTATCCCACATAACATAGCAAACCAAAAGAAATAAGAAGAAATTTGATGAAAAATAGAGCCCTTCCTTAATCTCCAAGTCAATCTTCAAAGGTTTACCTTAGGGGTGCTCTTAGGAGAGAGCTTGAATATAATTCTAACTGTGAAAATGAATTTGAATAAGAAAAGATGAGTGTAGGTCATTTGAATGTCTTAGGATAGCATAGAAAGACTCAAAGCACCCTTAGTAGTAGCCAAAATTACAGGAATGCCATTAATGAAATAGATGAGAAAATGTTGCCACGGTCTCGAATGGAAGCACCATGATTCAAACCAAGGCACACAGATCGTGTGCCCCATCCTTGATCCAACACTTAGAAAAAGTTCCACTAGTGAAGGACTGAGACAATAATTCAATACTTAGAAAATTTGTACACTAACATCCAAGGAGCTCCTCATGGCCCATGTAGAGGTCATACGGACTGTGTGGCCTCCCTTGATCCCTTAGGAAATTCTCCATTAACAAAGTTTCGGGATGGTAATTCCATACTTATAAAATTTTTACACCAATATCTATTCGGAGGCCTATATGTCATGAGGAGGTATACAATCCGTGAGATGTTCACATTGTTTAAGCCTTAGCCAAAATATGGTTTTCATGGCCAAGGATATATCACACAAGCCACCCCAGGGATAGTGTGGGGTTCATGTGGTTCATGCCTTAGTCTTAAACTCCAATTAAAGGCCAACACTTGATACACAAGGCCAATGCTCACTTCAAAGTCCCTCCACACGGCCCGTGGTGAGCAAACGACCTGTGGAGATGCCCATAAAGTTTCACCTTATTAAAAAGGTTTTTGAAACTAATCTCCACGCGCAAAAAATCATTTTCGTGCACATGTATGCATGTCATGTCATGAAATACAAGAGTAAGAATTAGGACCACTTGGAATAGACAAAAGCAAGTACCTTTGGCATGAGTAGATTGGAAAAGAAGGAGATATTGAAACGACCCCAAAAAGTACTCGAAAATGTGCCTCGAAAGTGCTTGGAATCTTAATTTCCATATATCTCAAAACTAGTGCATGATATCAAAAATTTGACTTCATATTTTTGTTCAGGGGGAAAAATTTAGTAGGACATGGGTCTAACCCGAATTTTAGAGAAGCCATATCAAAATTCAAAATTTCAAAAGTTGACAAATTCCAATGACCAAGTGTGTCCTAGGCACAGTAATTTTTGGCCAGTTTTCTTGTTTCGGTCCAAGGCCTTTGGGTCTTGGGCCTAAGCCTCCCCATACGTAAAAATCCTACACTTAGTAATTTTTCAACCCTTTGTCATTCAAGACATTCCCCAAAACCCTCTCTAACACTTCGCCAAATATTTTATCTAAATTCAAGTGTCCCAAACACATTTCGGATCTCAAGAAACTCATTTAAGCTTTAAGATCTCATTCAAATATAAGTCATACTTTTTTATGTCATTTAAGACCATCGTGGGTCCCTTACATCAAGCCAAATTCAGAGAAAGTTCCGTTGACTAAGCTTTGCATAAGTATCGGTAAGAGGGTCAACTTTAAAGGGGTATATCTCTTAGTACACAAAGAACTCAGTGGCCCACTACTTATCAAATTAAATCTCTTTGAGTTAGCTTTCCAATTCACTTGGTTTATCCTTATTTAGGGTTCGTGTGAAGAAATTATGCCCATTTTCATAGAACTTGTATCTGATATACGGGTTTTTGCCCAATTCCATTTCATTTATGGCATTTTGTAAATTTAGTTATTTCTATTGGTCTTATTGGGACTTCTATGCTATCTTAACACTTCCTATAGACCTAAAACCCTACTCCCAAAGATCAAATTTACTCCACCCAATTGGAATTTTCTCTCAAATTCTCTCAAGAGCCTCCATCAAAACCCCAATACAAGTTCAAGGAGACTCAAGAGCAAGCTTTGGACTCCAAGACCAACTTCCAAACTTCAAGTCTTTCACAACTCAATTTCAAGAAATTCAAGGTCTAGGTATGTGAGTTTTATTCATGGGTTCCTTTCACCCATGAAGTCCAATATTTCTTTTTATGAAAATTGCATGGTTTCAAGTTTTATTTCTTATGGGTGTCTATTATTATGAAATATGAGCATGAAATATACTGGGGGTTTGTCAAATGTTATTGATTATTCATAAATATCTATTTTGAGCTTATACTATGATGTGATCTTTGTCTATTGAGACTATACATGATTCAAACTATGAAATATATGAACTATTATGAAGTTTGATATGATTTACAAGTTACCCATGATGGAGTTTTACCATGATGTTGGTGGGCTGATTTATATGATTTTAAGATGCGTTGACTTCACTATTTCATGATCTATATTCTTGCATGCTTTGAAGTATAAATCTATGAACAATTGTGGGATTTGATGAAGGCTTTTGATGTATGTTGCTTGAGGATGTTTCCAAATACTGATGGGTGGTTTCATTGAATTTTATTGCATGATTTTACTCTTAAGTTGCATGATTCTACACTAGCACTAAACATCTGCCAAGTGTTTGATAAAATGACCAGATTATGTATCTTGAGTTGTTGAAGGGCTAATGCATGGCATGTGAGTTGAATGACCTTATGGTGATGAAAGGAATGCATATTTATGGAATTTTGCTCTATATTGTTGTGAGATGACCACTTTGATGGAGGGTGTGATTTTCATTAACCTAATTGAGGTGTTGATACCTTATTAACCTAATTGAGGGGTTGGTACCTCTTTAACCTAATTGAGGAGTTGATATGTCATTAACTAAGTTGATGTGTTGATACCTTATTGACCTAATTGAGGGGTTCATACCTCAATCAGCTAGGATGGAAGGTGGTACATTCGATAACTAAGTTAAGAGGTAGGTACCTCAATCACCTAGGATGGGAGGTGGTAAACCGATTAGCCAAATGATGATCCCTAAGTTTATGCATTTTTATTATGTTCCCTATCTCTTGTTGCATTGCATCCTATATACTTAGTACATTCAAATGTACTAACGCATACTCTATGCTTACATGATGTTCCTATATGGTGATATTATGTAGGCACATAGTATGTGTTAGTACGTTTGAATGTACTAAATATGTAGGATGCAATGCAACAAGAGATAAGTAATATAATCAAAATGCATAAGAATAGACAATGAGTAATATATAATGGCATGATGTGAGATGCTATGTAGTAAATCATGCTTATATATGACATAATACATATATAAGAAGAGACCATATTGGTGAATCGTCGCACCTTACACCCTTGGTGATTGAGATACCAACCCTATCAATTAGTTAGTAGGTCGTCGCACCCTACTACCCTTAGTATTGAGGTACAAAACCCCCGACATGGTTATCAAGGTACCAACCTGCCGACATGGTTGGTGGATCATTACACCCTACCACCCTTGGTGACCAAGGTACAAGTTCCCCAATATGGTTATCAAGGTACAAACCCCTCGACATAGTTATCAAGGTGTAGATCCTTATACATGATTACCTGACATACAACCCCCGAGTAGGGCATGGTCACGCTTCAATACTATATAGGAGAAATCCATATACATACATTCATTTCATCATCATATAGTCATTCAGTTAACTCATAAGGCATACATCGGGCCTTCAATTCTACAAGATTACCATAACTAGACGTTTTAGAAAATACTTAGTGGGTGTGTAGTGCTAGCATAAAACCATAAAATTTAGAGATGAAATCATGCAAGAAAATCCAATGTAAAATCATCAATCAATAGTTGGCAATACCCTCAGTCAATATATATCAAAATCCTTCATCAAATCTCACCATAGATCTTAGATTCATAGCTTAAAACATAGTAAAACAATCACAATTTTATAAACCCCAACATAGTGTGAAGTTAATTTCATAATAAGTAAGACCCACGAGTAAATCAACTTTAAATCATGAAAATTTAAGTAAAAGGAAGCTTGGACATCATGGGTGAAAGGTTCCCATGAAAGAAACCCACATACCTTAGCTTTAGAATATAGCTGAATGAAGATTGGAGATGGAGACTTGAAGCTTGAATGAGAATGTTAGAATCCAGATGAGTTTTGAGACTTGAATTTAGGAGTAAAATATTTGGGTAAGTGTTTGAGTGAGTATCGGAGAATGTTTGAATGATATGAGGGTGAAATATGGCTAAGTATTAGTATTTTTTATGTTTCAGAACACTTAGGCCCAAGACTAAAATGTCTTGGACCCAACTTGAAAAATAGCTCACAAAATGAACTGAGGCGCACCCTTGGCGCATTGCGCCTTTGGCTCGAAAACCTCACCGCAAATTGATATTTTGGAAATACAAATTTTGATGCTATTGCTCTTAACTCGTGGTTACACCTATCTCCCACTCAATTTGACCCCTTGAACAAGAATATAAAGTCAATTTTTTGATATCGCGCACAGATTTTGAGATATATGAAAAATATGATTTTGGGTACTTTTGAGGCACATTTTCGAGAACTTTTTGGGTCATTTCAATATCTTCCCCTTTGGAACATTCGTCCCCAAATGTCAAAGAAACGTACATGAGAAGAGTAATGATGAAGAAATTAACCCCAACAAGAATGCAACAAAATATTTAAAACATCATTTTCAAAGTCTTATCGTAAGTGTAAAATCTCCAAGAACTTTATCAATGTAAACATCAATGCATGAAAATGACTTAGGGACTGGAACATGAGACATGAAATCACATAGAAGGCTTGGAATTAGTACCTTGGGGTTGAGCAGGATGGAAGTGATAAGGATATCACTTTTGCATATCCGCTTCGGCCTCCCTAGTAGCACTTTCGACTTGTTGGTTCCTCCAAAGTACCTTAACAGAAGCAACATCCTTGTTTCTCAACCTCTTTACTTGCCTATCAAAGATATCTACTAGAAACTCTTTATATGACAAGTTATCTTCAACTACCCCCGCAACATCAAGAGGCACAATAGCATTATTATCACCCACACACTTCCTCAACATAGACATATGAAAGACTGGATGAACTAATTCCATTTCACTAGGCAAATCCAACTCGTAAGCCACCTTACTAATCCTCCTCATCACCTTATAAAGATGCATATATCTAGGTATTAACTTGCCCTTCTTACTGAAATAGACCACTCCCTTCATTAGTGACACATTTAAATAGACCCAATCACCAACCTTAAACTTAAGCTCCCTCCTGCTCAAATCAACATAAGATTTTTGGCAACTTTGGGCTGATCTCAACCTCTCTATAATCATCCTTATTTCCTCCATAGCATCCACAACTAGATCAGGACTCAACAAAGCCATCTCTCCAACCTCAAACCACCCAACAAGGGATCTATAATGTCTACCATAGAGAGCCTCGAAAGGAGCCATGCCGATGCTAGAATGATTGCAATTGTTATATGCAAACTCAATCAATAGTAGATGATCATCCTAACTTCCCTTAAGCTCCAATAAACAAGCCCCATGTCCTCAAGAGTTTGGATAGTTCTTTCGACTTGCTATCCATTTTAGGGTGAAAGGTCGTACTAAGCTTTACCTTGGTTCCAAGACCTCTTTTGAAGGACCTCCAAAAGTGTGAAGTGAACTATTCACCATAATTTGATATAATGGACAAAGGAACCCCATGAAACCTCACCAAGTCATAGATGTACAACCCAGCATAATCTTCAACACCATAAGTAGTCTTAACCGGTAGAAAGTGGGCTGATTTTATTATCCTATCAACCACAACCCAAATGGAATTAAAACCATTTCTAGTCTTGGGCAACCCAACCATAAAATCCATATTAATCTCTTCCCACTTAAAAGTAGGAATCTCTATGTCTTGCTTTAGGCAACCCAGTCTTTGATGTTCGGCTTTGACTTGGTGGCAACAATGGCAACCAGATACAAATTTGGCAATATCCCTCTTTATGCCTCCCCACCAATACACTTCTATCAAATCTCTATACATCTTAGTATACCCCAGTGAATAGAGTAAGAAGAATTATGAGACTCATCAAGAATCTTTTCCTTCAAGCCATCAACACAAAGCACACACAACCTACCTTGGTACTTAAGGGCACCATCTCCTCCTTGGGAGAAAACTTCCACCTTACTATCTTTTTCTAATGTCTTCAATTCTAACTATGAGGGATGAAGATGTTGCTTAGCTTTCACCTCCTCAACCAATGAAGATTTAAAACCATCAATAACAACAACACCTCCATCACCACCCTCTTCCAACCTAACTCTCTATCTAGCCAACCGATGGACCTCCCTATCCACCCCTATGCCTCCATCATCAACATGAGCTAGGCTACCATGGACACCCTGCTCAAAGCATCTGCCACCATATTAGCCTTACCAGGATGATAATTCACACTCATGTCATAGTCTTTAAGAAGTTCTAACCATCTCCTTTGTCTCAAGTTGAGGATTTTTGGGTGAAGACATATAGGAGGCTCTTATGATCGGTGAACACATCAACATGCACCCCATACAAATAGTGACACCAAATCTTTAATGCAAACACAATGGTAGCTAACTCAAGATCATGGGTAGGATAATACTTTTTATCTACTTTGAGTTGTGTCAAACCCGCATCAAAATCAACCCAATAAAACCCGATATGTATCACAATACACAACGAATCCCTCTAGCCCTTTCGGTAGTGATAATATAGGAGCAGACACAAGCTTATCTTTCAATATTTGGAAACTCCTGTCACACTCATCGTACCACACAAATTTGGATTTCTTTTGAATCAGGTTTGTCATAGGAGAAGCAATAGTAGAGTACCCATTCACAAACCTCAAATAGTAACCTACTAAGCCCAAACACCTCCAAATATCCGATGGGGTCAATGGTCTAAGTCAATATCTAATCATATCCATCTTCTTAGGGTCCACCTTAATACTATCCCCCGACACCACATGACCTAGAAAGGCAACCTCTTCCACCAAAATTCACATTTCTCATACTTAGCATATAACTTTTCTTCCCTCAATCTTTGAAACACAATCCTCAAATGAGCCCTATGCTCTTCTTCAATCAAGGTAGGCCTTATTCATTAAATCCATGAGAATAGATCCAAATATCATCAATCAATACCACAACAAATGAATCAAGGTAGGCCTTATTCATTAAATCCATAAAGATGGCTAGTGCATTGGTCAAGCCAAAGGACATCACAACAAACTCATAATGCCCATACCTATCTGGAAGGTCATCTTAGGAATATCACACTCCCTCACTTTAACTTGATGGCACTGAGACCAAAGATCAATCTTAGAGAAGTTGCTAGACCCTTGTAATTGGTCAAACAAATCATTAATTCTTGGGAGAGGATACCTATTCTTGGTGGTAACCCTATTAAGTTGCCAGTAGTCAATGTATATTCTAGAGACCCATCCTTCTTCTTCACAAACAACACCGGTGCACCCCAAGGTGATTGGCTAGGTCTAATGAAACCCTTTTACAACAAGTCCTTCAATTGCTCCTTCAATTCTTTAGCTCCACCAGGGCCATAGGTAAGGGGGAATAGAAATGCGTTGAGTGTCGAGAAGGAGGTTTATACCAAATTCTATTTGCCACTCGAGAGGAACATTGGGGAGGTCATTTGGAGAGACATCAAGGAACTCATTTACAACCAAAACCGACTCTATGGGAAGGACTTTGGACTCCACATCCGTAATCCTCACAACATGATAAAAACACCCCTTAGACACCAACTTACAGACTTTAATTCAAGAAATCAACCTACCCTTGACCACCACATCATGACTCTCCCACTCAAGGATGGGTTAATTTGGAAATTGGAATTTGACTCTACAGGTTCTATAATTAATAGAAGTATAATATGCATGCAACAAATCCATCCCAAGGATAATATCAAAATCAACCATGTCCAGCACAACAAGATCAGGAGACAATATTTTATGCAAAATGCAAATGGGACAATTTCTATAGACCATTCTAGCAACAATAGATGCACCAATAGGACTAGACACCTCATATGACTCACACAACAATTTGAGATCAGCATGGAACTTTTTGGAAATAAGAGGAGTAACAAAAGAAAGAGTGACACCTGGATCAATCAATGCATACACATCAAAATCAAAGACTTTTAACATACCATTGACAACATCGAGCTCCTAATCAATGCATTGTCTCTTATGCAAAGCATAAAACCGATTATGCCTTGGGGCACCATTTTGTCGGCCACCTCTACCTAAAGGAACTGCATTGGTACCCCAGCCTTTAGGATAAATATCTTTATCCTTCTTGAGATCAGAGGGCAATCAACCTTTTTATGACCCACTTCCCCACAACCATAACATGCATTGGTGTCTCTCAAGCATGTGCCCGTATGACCCTTACCACATCGTGGAGACACATCATTAGGAACCATAGTACCAACTCCTTGGGCCCTTTGAAAGTCATTGGGAAACCACCCCATTAGAAGCATGAGAAAGACTTAGGTGGAACCGGCCACCCCTTCGGCTTTGGAACTTGCCACCAATATAGGCCCTCTTGGCCTTATGACTCCTTCTCTTCCTCAACTTCTCCTCTTCTATTTGTTTAATATAGGCCATCGAATGGGAGACATCTATATCACTAATCAACATGGTGGATTGGTATTCCTCACTCACCAAGTCGGACATACCCATCACGAATTTGTTCATCCTAGACCTTGAGTCAGTAACCAAGTGGGGAACATACTTAAAGAGTTGAGAAAACTTGAGGGCATACTCCCTCACACTCAAAGTTCCTTGTTTCAAGTTCATGAACTCCACCAATTTTACTTCTCTAAGCTTAAGAGGGAAGAATCGATTAAGAAGGCCACCTTGAACTCCTTCCAAAGCACCACATTATTGACTCCCTTCTCCTCCTTCCATTGATTGTACCATATATGTGCTACTCCTTTGAATGGTAGGCTGCCAACTCTTCCTTATCTTCTGACCTCACACCCATGATAGCCAACATCTTATTTATTCTCGAAGTGAGCAGGAGCATAGGGATCATTTGAGGTTGGTTCTTCAAGCATTAAGGGAGGAAAAATTGTAGTTTAAACTTAATAAATGTGAGTTTTGGTTGGGTGAGGTTTCTTTGCTTTGTCATGTTGTATTTTAATGAATGTATTAAAGTTAACCAAAAGAAGACTGAGGCCATGAAGAATTCGCCGAGACCATTGACTCCTTTGGATATTCGAAGTTTTCTTGGGTTGACTTGTTATTATAGGAGATTTTTTGAGGGTTTTCTCATCCATTGCATCTAATTTCACTAAGTTGACTCAAATGAAGGCCAAGTTTTTATGGTCGGAGAAATGTGAGAAGAGTTTTCAGACTTTGAAAGATCAGCTTATATCGGGTCCTGTTTTGACTCTACAGGATGGTTTAGATGGGTTTGTGGTATATGGTAATGCTTATCGGATTCGATTGGGTTATGTGCTTATGCAACATGGTAAGGTGATAGCTTATGCATCAAGGCAATTAAAGGTGCATGAGCATAATTACTTGACTCATGCTCTTGAGCTAGCGGCTGTGGTATTTATTTTGAAGATTTGGAGATATTATTTGTATAGAGTTCACATTGATGTTTTCACCAATCACAAGAGTTTGCAATATGTGTTCACTTATAAAGATATTAATTTCAATCAAAGAAGGTGGTTGGAACTCCTTAAGGACTATGACATGAGTGTGCAATATCATCCAGCATGACAAATGTCGTAGCCGATACTCTTAGTAGGCTATCTATGGGATGTGTAGCCTATGATGATGAAGGTAAGAAGGAGTTGGTAAGTGATTTTCACTATTTGCTTGGGTTGAGTGTTAGGTTGGGCGACTCTAATTATTGTAGTATTCATGTTCAAACTGAGACCAAATTTTCTGTGGATGTTGATGTGAAGGATAAGCAAGATCTAGACCCATCATTGGTTCAGTTGAAGAAGTTGGTTACCAAAAAGAATATAGATGTTTTCTCTCGAGGGGGATATGGTATGCTTCTGTATCAAGATCCATTATGTGTCCAAGATGTTGATGATCTTAGGACGATGATTATGAGTGAAGACCATAACTCTCATTATTTTATTCAACCAAGATCCACTAATATGTATCGAGATTTGAGGGAAGTGTATTGTAAGCATAGTATAAAGAAATATATAGGAAGTTTGAATTTGAATGTCCTAATTGTCAACAGGTGAAGGTCTCACCAAAGGCCTAGTGGTTTGGCTGAGATATTGAGATCTCTTCTAGGAAGTCGGCTTATTTCCTACCAGTGAAGACTATCTTTAGTGCTGAAGATTGTGCAAGGTTTAGAGTTAGTGAGGTTGTATGGTGTTCCTTGTGATGTCGTCTAAGTTATACCTCCTTTTTTAGGATAAAGCAGTCATTATAAACAAATAGAACCTAACCAAGGTTAGGGTCGAGCCCAAGGGAATACTATAGACTTAGGAAAATTCAATTAATGCAATTTGAGTGATTAATGTAACAACCCCAAAAAGTATCCGAAAATGTACCTCAGAAGTGTCCAAAACTGTAATCTCCATATATCTCAAAATTCGTACACGGTATCAAAAATTCGACTTCATATTCTTATTTAAGGGGTCATTTTGAGTGAAAATGTGTGTAACCCCAATTTAAGAGCAAACGAAAAGCAATTTTGATTTTTCTAAAATGCAAGTTCTAGTAGGTTTGTGCGCGCCTGGCGCAATGTGACTAGGGATGCAGATGAAGAAGTCCTTATTCTATGACAGGTCCATGAAGTGGACCTATGTATTTTTCCTGCCAAGTTAATTTTGTATGGTTGAAGTATTTTAGGACTTGGGCCTAAGTGTTCCCAAACGTGAAAATGTATATACTTAATCGTTTTCCACCTTCATATTATTCTAAACATTCCCAAATACTCATTCAAACACATAGCCAATATTTTACTCCTAAACTCAAGTCTCAAAACTCTCTTCAGATCTAAGGATTTCCTCCCAATCTTCAAGTCTCCATCTCCAATCTTCATCAAGTCATCTCCAAAGCTAAGGTAAATGCATTTCTTTCATGGGTTCCTTTTACCCATGATACCCAAGCTCTTTTACTCAAAATTGCATTATTTAAAGTTGATTTATTCATGGGTCTTATCCTATATGAAATTCATTGCACACTATGTTGGGTTTATGAAATTGTGTCTTTTTTACTATGTTTGGAGCTATGAATCTAAGGTCTATTGTGAGAATTGATGAAGGGTCTTGATGTTTATTTTTTGAGGGTATTACCAAGTATCTATTGATGGATTTACACTAATTTTTCTACCATGATTTCACTCTTGAATTACAACTTTTACACTAGTATTACAAACCCTCTAAGTGTTTGATAAAATATCCGATCATGGATTCTTGAGGAATTGAAGGTCCAATATATGTCTTATGAGTTTATTGACTATATGATGATTAAAAGGAATATATGTGTATGCTCATGAAAAGAGAGTATATGTGTGTGTATATATAAATATGATATTATCACTATATAGTGTTGGGGATGACCAAGCCTAGCTTGGGGGGTTGTAGGCCCGGGTAACCTATCGAGGGGTTAGTACCTTGGTAGCCTAGCTCGGTGGGTAGTACGCTCGGGTAACCATATTGGGGTTTGGTACCCATTAACCTTGATAAGGGGGTTTGTACTCTGTCAATCTTGATGGAGGGTAGTACTCCATCAACCTCGATGGGGGATTTGTACTCTATCAACCTTATGCGCCTATCAAAGGGAGAGGTAGGCCTTGACATGCACTATAATGGTCACTCTTTACACTCATATTATGATCTTTATAAGCATTATTTTACTTCAAGCATCATTCCTACACGCCATATTGTTAGTATGTTATTCATTTCTTATGATTACACATTTTTCCTATGAAGTCAACCTCTTGTTGCATTGTATCTTGCATAGTTAGTACATTCAAATGTACTAAATTATACTCTATGCCTATATGATGTCACCATGTAGGAACCGGTATACCACTTGATCCTCCTCCTCCTCTACATAGCTAGTACGATTCTATCAAGCTTGTTGGTGAGTCCTCCATTCCAAGGACCTTACTTATGATGTCTTGCTATGTATAAAGACTTTTTCTTTTGAAGTATGTATTGACTATGAGAGTGAGCCCTTTATCTTAGCCCCCGCTCTTATCTATGTAGTTCAAGTGTTGTTGAACATGATATCTATCTATGCTATGAGCTTGACTTTATTGACTCTTGATGTTTATGATACGGAAGTTTATCCTTTGTCCCAATTTCCCTTGATTATGTACATCCCTTATTGTCATTCTAATTGCTTCTACAACCAAAGATGTATAATGATATGTTATAAGGCTTGTTTTGTGTTCCTTCGAGTTCCCCATTCGCCGGTCACATCTAGGCCCTAGGCTTTGGTAGTGACAAAAGTGGTATCAAAGCACTAGGTTTGTTAGATCTTTGGAGTCAAACACATCGCGTTGATCAAATTCTTATTCATGATTGTATTGTACACCACAACTATGAGTAGGAGGCTATGAGACGTTTTAGGAAATATTTTCCTTTTTCATGTTCTAAGTTGTGCTATAGAGTTGAAGTAACCTTTTCCCCTAACAATTGGTCTTTGCTATGCTAGATCATGCCTAATATGAGGGGAAGACGAGCTCGCACATCCGAGAAGCAAATGACTAATTAAGATTTTAGGGATACTCTCACCTTGCTTGCACAAGTGGGGACTAATCGTGCCAACTAAGGGGCCCAAGCCCCTCATGCTCCTACACTAGCCTCTCGAGTGTGAGACTTCATGAGAATGAATCCCTCAGAATTTCACGGTCAAAGATGAGTGAGAAACCCCAAGAGTTCATTGATGAGGTCTATTAAAATTTGGCCTATCATGGTTGCTAGGCATGAAGATAAGACGGAGTTGGCGGCCTACCAACTCAAAGGGATAGCACAAATATTGTAAAAATAATGGAAGGAGGAAAAAGGAGTCAACTATGTGGTACATTGGGAGGAGTTTAAGGTGGCCTTCCTTAATCGGTTCTTCCATTTTGAACTTAGGGAAGCTAAGTTAGTATAATTTATGAATTTGATACAAAGGTCTATGAGTGTGAGGAAATATTTCCTCAAGTTTACCCAACTCTCTAAATATGCTTCGCATTTAGTGGACGACTCGGGATCTAGGAGGAACAAATTTGTGATGGGTGTTTTCGACTTGGGTGGTGAAGAATATTGGTCCGCCATGTTGATTAGTGACATGGACTTGTCATATTTGATGACCTATTCCGAGCAAATGGAAGATGATAAATTGAGGAAGAGAAGGGTGCATAAGGCCAAGAGGGCCCATTTTAAGGGTAAGTTCCAAAGGAGTAGCTGGTTCCATAAAGGCCAAAAGCCTACTCATACATTTGATAAGATGGTTGGAAATGATCTTCCGAGGGCCCAAGGTGTTAGGGATGTGTCTCCTATTGATGTGTGTCTAAAATGTGGTAAGGTCTTGGTGGCCCATGTTTGAAGAATACGGGTGCTTGTTATGGTTATAGGAAGTTGGGGCATAAGGCGATAGATTGACCTCAAAACCACAACAAGGGCAAGGAGGTTCATCTACAAGATGCTAATGCAGTCACATTGGGGAGAGGTGACTGACAAGATGATGCCTTAAGGCACAACCAATTCTATGCTTTGCATGGAAGGCAAAGGGTTGATGAAGTCCCTGATGTTATTACCAATATGTTGAAAATCTTTGACTTTGATGTGTATGGATTGATTGATCTGGGTGCCACTCTTTCTTTTGTTACCCCTTTTGTTGCCCAAAATTTCCATGTTTATCTCGAGTTATTGCATATCATATGAGGTGTCTACTCCTACCGGTGCATCTATTGTTGCTAGGAAAGTTCATAGAAGTTGTCCTATTTGCATTTTGCATAAAGTCTTGCCTTATGATCTTGTTGAGTTAGACATAGTTGATTTTTAATATTATTCTTGAGATGGATTAGTTGCATGCATACTATGCTTCTATTGATTGTAGAACCCATAGGGTCAAGTTCTAATTTCAAAATGAACCCGTCCTTAAGTGGGAAAGTCCAGATGCGATGGTCAAGGGTAGACTCATCTCTTGCATTAAAGCCCGTTAGTTGATCTCCAAGAGGTGTATTTACCACTTGTAAGGGTTAGGGGTATGGAGTCTAAAAGTCCTTCCAATAGAGTTGGTGTTGGTTGTAAATGAGTTTCTTGATGTCTTCCCTAATGAACTTCTCGATGTTTCTTCCAAAAAGGAAATAGACTTTGGTATAGAGCTCCTCCCAGATACTCAACCCATTTCTATTCCCCCTTACCGCATGGCCTCGACGGAGTTGAAGCAGTTGAAGGAATAATTGAGGGATTTGTTGGAGAAAGGATTTATTAGACCTAGCCAATCACCTTGGGGTACTTCGGTGTTGTTTGTGCAAAAGAAGGATAGGTCCCTTAGGATGTGTATTGACTATCGGTAACTCAATAGGGTTACCATCAAGAAGAGGTATCCCCTTCCGAGGATTGATGATTTGTTTGACCAATTGCAAGGGGCTAATCATTTCTCTAAGATTGATCTTTGGTCCGGGCATTATCAAGTTAAAGAGAAGGAGTATGATATTCCCAAGATGGCCTTCTGGACTAGGTATAGGCATTATGAATTTGTGGTGTTGTCTTTTGGGTTGACCAATGCACCAACCATTTTCATGGACCTAATGAATAGGTGTTTAAACCCTACATTGTTTCCTTTGTTATGGTCTTCATTGATGATATTTTTATCTATTCTCATGGCGAGGAGGAGCATAAGGCTCATTTGAGGGTTGTGTTATAAAGATTGAGGGAGGATAACTTGTATGTTAAATATGAAAAGTGTGAGTTTTAGTTAAGGGAGGTTGCCTTCCTAGGACATGTGGTGTTAGGGGATTGTATCAAGGTGGATCCAAAGAAGACCATTATCATTAGAAATTGGCCTAGACCATTGACCCCGTTTGACATTAGGAGTTTCTTGGGCCTAGCAGGCCATTATCAGAGCTTTGTGAATGAGTTCTCTTCTGTTGCTTCTCGTATGACAAAATTGACTAAAAAGAGGGAATTTGTGTGGTCCAATAAATGTGAAAGGAGTTTACACACATTTAAACATAAGCTTATATCCGCTCCTATATCGTTACTACTGATGGCCTTGAGGGATTTGTTGTGTATTGTGATGCTTCCCTAGCTGGTTTGGGTTGTGTGTTGATGGAAAATGCTAAGGTCATAGCCTATGCTTGTAGATAACTCAAAATGCATGAAAAGAACTACCTTACTCATGATCTTAAGTTAGCCGTCATTGTGTTTGCATTGAAGATTTGACATCATTACTTATATGGGGTGCATGTTGATGTGTTCACCGATCATAAGGGCCTCCAATATGTCTTCATTCAAAAGGATCTCAATTTGAGGCAAAAGTGATGTTTATAACTTCTTAAGGAGTATGATATGAGTGTGCATTATAATCTCGGTAAGGAAAATGTGATGGCGGATGCTTTGAGTAGGGTGTCTATTGGTACCCTAGCTCATGTTAATGGTGCTGATAAGTAGATGGCTAGGGAGGTAAACTAATTGGCTAGATCGGGAGTTAGATTGGAAGAGGTTGGTAATGGGGGTATTGTTGTTGTCGATGGTTCTAGGTCTTCCTTGACAAATGAGGTGATAGCGAAATAAGATCTTGATCCATCCTTGTTGGAATTGAAGGCCTTTATGAAAGAGGTCAAGGTGGAGGTTTTCTCCCAAGGGGAATATGGTGTCCTTAGGTACCAAGGTAGGTTGTGTGTACCATGTGTTGATAGTTTGATAGCAAATATACCTTGATGAGGCCCATAACTCACCTTATTCTATCTACCTTGGTTCCAGCAAAATGTATAAAGACTTGAGAGATGTGTGTTGAGGGGGAGGCATAAAGAGGGACATTGCGAAGTTCGTTTTTATTGTCATAGTTGTCAACAAGTCAAATCCAAAATGTCAAAGGCAGGGTGGCGTAACCCAAGAATTGAGATTCCTACTCGGAAGTGGGAGGTAATTAATTTGGATTTTATGGTTGGGTTGCCCAAGACTAGAAAGGGTTTTGATTCTATTTGGGTGGTAGTTGATAGGATGACAAAATCGGCTCACGTTATACTGGTTAAGACCACATATAGGGCTGAAGATTATTCAAGTTTGTACATTCATGACTTGTAAGGTTGCATGGGGTTCCTTTGTCCATTATATCGAATTGTGGGGCACACTTCACTTCACACTTTTGAAGGTCCTTTCAAAGGGGTCATGGTACTAGAGTTAAGCTTTCTACAGCCTTCGACCCTCAAACAGATAGCCAAGCTGAGAGAACCATCCAAACCCTTGAGGATATGCTTAGGGCATGTGTGTTGGAGCTTAAAGGTAGTTGGGACAATCATCTTTTTTTGATTGAGTTTGCCTATAATAATAGTCATCATTCTAGTATTGGTATGACTCCATTAGTGCATCTCTATGGGAGACATTGTAGATCACTAGTTGATTGATTTGAGGTTGTTGCGGTAGCTTTATTGGGATAAGCTCTGGTTATGAAAGCTCTTTAAAAAGTTAGGATGATTAGAGAAAGGTTGAAGACATCCCAAAGTCGCCAACAGTCCTATACTGATGTGAGGTTAAGGGATCTTGAATTCCAAGTTGGTGATTGGGTTTACTTGAAGGTGTCACCCATGAAGGTATGGTCCAATTCGGTAAGAAAGGCACATTGACCGCAAGATATGTGGGTCCTTATAAGGTGATGAGAAACATTGGCAATGTAGCTTATGAGTTGAAATTGCCTATGGAAATGGATTTGGTTCATCCAATGTTTCGTGTGTCCATATTGAGGAAATGTGTGGGTGATCCAAATGGCATTGTACCTCTTTATGTTGTGGGTGTTGTTGAAGATAATTTAACCTATGAAGAGGTTCTATTTCAGATCTTGGATAGGCAAGTAAAGAGATTGAGAAACAAAGAGGTTGCTTCCGCTAAGGTCCTTAAAAGGAATCAACAAGTTGAAAGTGCTACTTGGGAGGTCGAAGTGGACATACAAAAGCAATATCCTTACCTTTTCCCACTCCACTCAAGCCTATGGTATTGATCTGAGTCCTTTATGTGATCTCAAGTCTTAAGTTCATCCCTTATGTCATTGCATATGTTCATGTTTAAATTGACTAAGTTCATGATGATTTTATACTTATGATGAGATTTCCAAATGATGTTTAAGTGAATTGTTACATTACTATGCAGGTTGAAATTGTCATGTTTGTGTCTTTCATATACATCTCTTTGACATTTGGGGACGAATGTTCCCAAGGGGGAGATAGTGTAACGACTCCAAAAACTGGCCGAAAATGTGCCTCAAAAGTGTCCAAAATTGTAATTTCCATTTATCTCAAAATCTATGTGCAATATTGAAAAGGTGATGTCATATTCTTTTTCATGGGGTCATATTGAGTGGAAAATAGTTTTAACCCCAATTTAAGAGCAAATGATTAACAATTTTGATTTTCGAAAAATGTAAATTTGAGTGAGGTTTGAGTGCCGCTAGCACTACACCGCTAGGGCGCACAGATGAAGAAATCCTGATTCCGAGATAGGTCCACGCTGCATACCTGTGTATTTTTCCTGCCCATTTAATTTTGTGCAGTCCAAGACTTTTGGGTCTTGGGCCTAAGTGTTCTCATACATAAAAATACCTACACATAACCATTTTTTACCCTCATATCATTCTAAATATTCTTCAATACTTTTTCAAACATTTAGCCCATATTTTACTCCTAAGTGAAAGTCTCAAAACCCTCTCCGGATCTAAGAATTTCCTCTCCAACTTTAAGTTTCCATCTCCAATCATCATCAAGTTCATCTCCAAAGCTAAGATGTGTGGGTTTCTTTCATGGGTTCCTTTCACCCATGATACCCAAGCTCTTTTACTCAAAATTGCATGATTTAAAATTGATATATTCATAGGTCTTATCCAATATGAAATTCAATGCATAATATGTTGGGGTTTATGAAATTGTGACTATTTTATTATGATTGGAGCTATGAATCTAAGGTCTATTGTGAGAATTGATGAAGGGTCATGATGTTTATTATTTGATGGTGTTATCAAGTATCTATTTATGACTTTACACTGATTTTTCTAGCATGATTTCACTCTTGAATTGCATGATTTACACAATCATTACACATCCTCTAAGTGTTTTATAAAATGTTCGGTTACAAATTCTTGAGGAATTGAAGATCCAATGTATGTCTTATGAGTTGAGTGACTATATAATGAGGAAATGAGAATGAGATGATGATGAAATGATGATGGAATGATGATGACAAGGAAGGTATCTGTATGGTGATGAAAGGAGTGTATGTATGTGTATATATACATAGTTCTGGGGATGACCAAGCCTAACTCGAGGGGTTGTAGGCCCTGGTAACCTATCGAGGGGTTGGTGATGTTCTACCAAAATATACCACATTTGATGCCAAAAAAAACTAGGGATTTTGTGAGTTGTTAATGCGATTTTTTATGGGTTTTATGTGTTTTGTGTTGTTCTGGTAGAAAGGTTAGGTGGCATGCTTTTGGAGAAAAAGTGCAGATTTTGCTGAAGAATAGGACATATGAGTTCACCTACGAGTCATAGCCCAATCTAGGAAGGGTGTTATCGTAGCAAGGAATAGAGACCAAAAATCAAAAATTTAATAAGTGGAGGTCAACCCTACGAGGCCACCCTACGAATTGTAGGTCCCATTATGACTTATGTAGGTGTACTCATTGTAGGAAACAAAGATCCCAAGCCTTGGAACAACAACTGAAGGTCTACACTATGAGAGGAGAATACGAGTCGTAACCTAGTCGGTCGTACTAGTTGAGTACAAGATTCCAAGAACATGATACGAGACCCCATTATGACTCGTAGGTCACCCTCCGAGTCTTACCTATAAGGCATACTAGCTGCCAGTTGTCTTTTCTGTGTAATATTTAGGGTTAAATTTGTAACTACTATAAATACTTTATGTTAGGTTTTGAAAAAAGAGGAGAACAAGATTCTGTTATAGAGACATTGAATGTGCCTTTGAATATCTCTTAAGAATATTTTAGGGTTCTAGAGAAGTTCTTCATTTTTCCTCTTAGAAAACACAATTTTAGGGAAAGTAAATCTTGCTTTATACTCATTATCAATCTATCAAGATTGTGCTTTACAACTTGTGGTGTCTTCAATCTTCATTGCTTAGGGTAAAATTCTTAATCATGTCTTATATTTGCATTTTATTGGTTTTAGCTTAGCCATGAGTAGCTAAGCACCCACAACTTGGGGTTGTAGGAACCATGGGTAGTTGACTTGAGATGACTTAGGTTTGTGCATTTCTATGATTGGTGATTTGCATGAATTATCTATTTATCTTTGTTATAATTGTTGTTTGGTGGTGGCCAACACCAAATCCCACCTACTATCATGATCCCGACCAATGTAGTGAAAAATAGGAAAAGAGAAATAGATGATAGGATTTGATTGATGTGTTCTCGTCTAATTAACCAAACTTGACAAGGGGAAGTTTACTAGGACAATAGGTAATGTTTGCTGACCAAGCGTCATAGTGAAATTCGATCTTCACCTTCACAATAGGGCTGGAAGAACCTAAGTTACCATCTTGCATGTGAATATCTAATTATAGTTATGTTATCTGTTTTAATGAAGTTAACAAATCATGGGGAATACAATTCCTAAGTTGTCCCTAAATTTGAGTGTTTTCGAGCATCATAATATAGTGTGTGTTTTCGTTTTCTTGTTAATGAATCATAGAACCTCCCCCCCTTCATTTAGAGATTCTAGTTGTAGATACTTGAAATGATTGATAGTGAATTCTTATAGTCAATCCTTTTAATCCTTGTGGAGTCGAGAAGTTAGGTTAATTACTGATAGCGACTGCTTTCTTATTTGAGTGTGAATATCATATATATAAAAAATTATGGTGCCATTGTCAGGGAATATGCTAGGTTTTGACTTTATTTCACTATTAGTTAGTTCTACTGTTAATTTCTAGACTCTCTTGTATTTTACTTTTGTTTTTGTTTTTGTTGTTTGATTTTAATTGCAGGGTATACTATGTTGTATGCCCAACATAATGGATTGCTTTGGCATCATGACTGAACAAAAGTTCTTAATCGCAAATGACCTATAGGAGACCTTGTAGAGACGAGCCTTATTTTATGGAAAAAAGTCCGAAGACCCCAAAATTCACCTGCAGAATTTTACTCAAACATTAAGGGGAGTTCATGGGACAAAACATCCTGCCTGGGAGGACATGTCTCTTTAGGCCTTCCCCATGACTTTCTAGAGTATAGCTCTAAAATGATTGTCAATTCTACCATCAGATGTTTGTTCCAGTTGGGGGAGGTACAGAGAGTCTTCCTCATGAACTTCTATAAGGGGCTCAATAAGCAAGAGCTACGAGATAACATCCACAATTTTAAAAGGGTGCCAGGAGAATCTATGGTGGCAACTCGAGAAAGGTATAAGAAGTACTTGGCAACGAACCAAAACCATTTTCTGACTGACGATGAGTTTATGACTAGCTTCTACAAAGCACTACCCTTGTTACAACAAAGATATGTTGATGCTTTATTCAGAGGGGAGTGTGGGCATTTTTGAGACAACTATTCAGCGAAATTGCTGAATAAATGGATAAGTTATCTGCAATCATGCAGGTTTATTAACCACAGCAAAAGCAGCTAGTGCCATCAACTAGTACATTCGAGGGAACCCTAAGCAATACCAGAAAAGAGAGTACACCTAATTGAGTCAGGTTACTGCCCTAGCATTGCATTACTGATAAGCTGACAAGGATTGAGCATATGCTTAAACAAGTCCTGACCAAGGTCAACGAGCAAGAGGATGTTGTTTGGGTGATAACATTTGATGTTATCAAATGTAACTACAAAGTGGAACAACAAACCATAGCAATACAAAATCTTGGATATAGGATGAAGCAGCTTGATGAACAACTAGAGTCGGTGCAGTACGAGCAAAGGAGGTGTCAAAGGAGCAGTGATAAGACTCCTAGAGAAGTCTAAGTATCAAGAATGGCAAAGTCAAGCCACGATATTAAACAAGTCGATTCTTGGAGGCAACACAAGCATCTTTTGTGTTTTGGATAATTTTGTGACTTTTCATTTGTTTAACTTATAGGATAGTAATCTACTATTTTATTATGATTGTTAAGACAGAACTAGCTGCATTATTTTGCATTTTTGGTCTATCTTGAGTAATTAGTTATAGGAACAAATTAGAAACTTAGTAGTACAAAGATTATTGTTTGCAGCAGCCTCTATGAGTAGGCCTATGAGTCATAGTCATCATTATAACTCATAATCATGCCTCATAGAGAGAAACACTGACCATCGCAAGTTGACACTCATTCTATGAGCCAACGTTACGATTCGTAGAGTCCTCTATCACTCGTAAGAGGGGTTCGTAGTGCCCAGGTATGACATCAACATTTTCCCAAGTGTTGGGTCTGCTACTAGATTAGGATCTATAAGTTGTAGGATGCCCTATGACTCGTAATTGGGGTCTCGTAGACCCGGCCTGCAGAATTTTAAAAGTGACCCAATTTGGAATATTAAAAGACTAACATCTTTTGGCTCCTCATTCCCCTCCCTAAACTAGTTTTTATTCCTCTATGACCCACAAAAATTATTTTGCACTATTTCATTCATCCCTAAACCATTCTTCTATTAGCCTATCCCAATAAGTGAAATTCACCAGGGTTTCGGCTTTCACTCTCCTTCTCATCATATCTTCATCTTTCATCTGGTAAGATTTTGTTGCTAAGTTTAGCATACTTGTGAGATAATCTTGCTTTGTAGGTACTTGAATGAAAATTAAGTGATCTACATAAGCAAAAGCATTTGTAAGTGATTATGGTAGTATGAAGAGTATGATTTATAATTACCTACACCCCTATAGTGATTAGGTTCTCTGTTTCTACCCTTGCTTGATAATTATGAAGTTTGATATGGTGGGTGATTGTGTTTATTTCATAATCTATGGGTAATTAACTTGTGAGACCATGTTGAGGTTGAAGTTTATAGTTGTTGGGGTGTTATAATCTTGTTGCATTGACCAACTATTGTATGAACTTGAGTAACCCTTTGTATGCCTCTCTGTATGCTATACTCTTGTTGAAATTGGGTGATTTCCAAAAGTAGTTCATACTAAAAATGTTTTGACCAGAAAAGAGGATTCATGTTTCATATGGGATATCTTGCAAAGTGGAGTAATTAGATTTATTATAGGGTTAACTATGTGTGTTTTTCATTTCTTGTGCTTCCGGGGTACCTTTTGGTCATTGTAGAAAGGTTAGAAGCACCCAGGTGCTCTGTTTTCTGCTACAAGGACCCACTACGAGTCGTAGGTCACCCTACAAAATGCAGTAGTCCTTCGTAGAAGGCAATAGTCATCTATGGTTCCATAACATTTTCCATATGTGATTTACCTACGACTCGTAGTAATTGATATGACTCCTAGTGGTGGTCTCATGGCCCATATCTGAATTTTCAAAATATTATTGGAATGAGATACGAGCATAGACTACGACTTATAGGATAACCCTATAAGTCGTACCTATGTCTCGTGGCTGATTCTAGAAGTTTGGGTCATAGGTCACCCTACAATACATACCTTCATCTCGTACCTACAACCTTACACCTGGTTTAGTTGTTTTTACTTGAGTAATTTTAGTGTTTATTTTGTGACTGTTTTATGAGTTTTCCATTTGTTGGAACAAACATCATGGGACTCATGCTTTAGTGTGTGGTGATCTCTTAGAGATAATGCCTCCAAGAGGTCAAAGGGGTGCTGCCCTGACTTCAGGATTCGACTGCGAGATGAAACATCAGATGATGATCAATCCACGGAGGAGATAAATATGCACCCTGACCCTGCAGCTAGTGAGCCCTTAACAAGATCACAAACAACAAGGGTTCCAAGGGAATTGGATAGCCCCTCCCAGTATGAAGAGGAGGGTGACGAAGAAGGGTCAGATGATGATGCTTCACTTTCTAAGTCCGGTTCGCTTGAGATATCTCAAGCTTATCCACAAGAGACTACTCCCCTACAACCAACCGATTCTACCTACACTGTCACCTTCACAAACCCCCAAAACACAAGGTGGTTTGTCCTATAGATGAGAGAGATTTACGAAAATGGACTGGAACTAAAACTTCAAGAGAGGTTGATGCGGAGATTTCATGAGGAGGTTAAAAGAATCAGGGCTAAGTAGTATACCAGTGCTAGATACTAAAATTAATCACCAAGGACTAGGATGGCTATCAAAAGTGTTAGGAAAGTATACCCCCTACCTGGTCCGTGAATTTTATGCCTACTATTATGCTACTGTACACAACAATTTTCTGAGGCACAAGAAGCCCATTGAGCAGCCATGATTGAGTGAAGTCCTGGTCAGAGGTGAGGTTGTTGATATCTTAGATGAAACCATTTGGAGGGTGCGGTTTGGGCCAAATTATAGAGTGCCACATTCCACTGTGGAGTATGATGATAGGATTGCAGATATGAGAAAGACAGTTAATCAGAAGGATCTCGGGCTGAGAACAGAGTTCCTTAGGTGGATAGCGAGCCTAATCTTCAAGGAAGGTGTTGAGCCAACATGAGTTACAAACCACATTGAGTATATTCTAAAGGACCACCTCTAATTTAGGGCAAAGTTTTGGTGGTCCATTATCCATTGGCACATCAGACCCACGTTCTCAGATAATGTGATCATATTGGAGAGGGTTATGTTGTTGGCTAGCATCTTGGCAGGGTACGAAGTTGACTGGGCTCGCGTTATGGCAGAGCAAATCCATGAGTCAACAGTCCACACCTAGTAGGCATTGCTATTCCTTATTTTAATACATAGATTATGCAAGAAAACTGGGGTGCGAGTCTTTCTCCACTTGGACCCTCATGTAGAGGTTGTCTGTATGATGGACCCCAGTCTAATCAAGACTGATGAGAACCCAGTAACCCTACAAAGAGTTATTCCACCTCTTATTCTAGAGCTATTCCTAGTAGAGCCCCGGACACATGGCTCGACTCCAGCTACCACCAGTACTACTCCAGCAGCTATAGATCTTATACCAGCCATTGAGATTGAGTCCACTCCATCCTCCAATACTCCAACACCAGTAGGATCTACATTACAGGTTGATTTTATTATCTCTATTGTTACTTTTCAGGCACTATTATGTAGGGTGGGTATGGTGGAGTCCAAACTATAGGATTTAGCAACACAGGTTAGACCTTGGGTTAGCCAGACCATAAGGGACTCAGAGAAGAGGATAAAAACATTCGCTCGCAATTTGGTTGACGAAAGAGTTAGAGTGGTGGATGCCCAAGTTGATGCTCTTGAGGTGAGAATCCACCAGAGGCTTGAGAGTACTAGGCCTGCTGACATGAATGTGGTGATTGAGGAGTTGGCCAAGTTCAAAGGTGACTTATTACAGAAGTTAGCAGCCCCTGTTGCAATCTAGAGGTTGCACCAATGGGTGACAAGGTGGTTGACTTGCTAGCTGAAAGTCCGCATGCTCATGGGAAGAGAACCATCGAGATATATGGCCCAGATTTGAGCCAGAAGAGGCCTAGACCTGATGACCCAGCATCCCCGGTGGAGGAGCTGATACCAGAGGAGCTGGTGCAGGAGTCGATCCTGTTAGCGACCATACAAAGAGATAGGGGCAGTAGTTTTCACATGGAGAGGGTAGCTCGTGTACAGCTGCAACCCAGATTACTGATGAGGACGTCATAACCCAAAACCCAGTTGACCAGCCAGATGTCGGTGTTTGATACACCATGATATTTGACTCTCTTTATGGATTCTTTGTTCTTTTGTTAGACAATCCTTTTATTATGTTGGTTTCTGGATTTATTTATATATTTTTATGTTGGATGTTGTTTTTACTTATATTTTGGATGTTACTTTTTGGTTTTTAATGTATGTATATATATATATATATTGCTATGTTATCGTATTTGGTTTTTCACTCTTGTCTTTACTTTGAGGAAAAAGTATTCTATTTTGGTTGGGTGTGGGAAGTTATAGATTAAGGTGAAGTCTGAGTAGCCTCAAGTCCATAACTTCCCCTATTTTTTATCCCAAGTTTTTTTTGTCGTGTTTTATTTTCCTTGTGGATGTCTAATTTTCTATTTAACCGGCATGTTTTAGGTAGTGTAGATAGTTTATAAATACATAATAGTATTATCTGTTGGCATAAACTAGGTCTTTCAATGCTTTTTAAATTATGATGCAAAATTGGGTACCCCTCAAAATTTTTGAGATTGTGGTTATTGATGCATTCATGCATTTTGAGTTTCTAGCAATGTTTGTTCTGAGAATGTGAAGATAAGCTAGGGCTTGAAGCATGACCTATGAGTTTATACTTGATTGTGGGTGCAATATCATGTGTGTTGTGAGCTTAGTTTGCCGCATTCATGCATTTTGTATGGACTCAGAACTTGCCTTGTTACTCTAAAAGTATTTTGGTGATGTAGTTGATTTTTAAAGGATCTTAGGCCTTTATTATTTTAGTGGATCCACTTTTAGCCTAAATGAACTACCCAAATGAGCAAGTGAATCCGGTGTTCCAAATTTTTGAGCTTCTCATGTACTGATTCTTTCTTGACACCTTACTAACTTAACCTTGTTTAATGAAATACATTGATATTGGCCCTGGTCTATCCTTGAAAATGTGAACCTTGATTGAGGCTATAAGCCGAAGTTGAGGGTGGCTACAGATAGTGGCCCTGGTTTGGGGAATAGATATTGTGTACATAGACTCAAGCTAAAAGCCTAAGTTAAGGGTGGCCCTTATTGTGGTAAAATAATAATAATGAAGTGGTTAATGGGGCAATAAAGAAGGAAATAATCATGACCCGAGTGAAGAAAAACAAAAGAAAAGTGCCTTGAGTTGAGAAAAAGCGGCAAGAATTGAGTTCAGAAATAAGGCACATTTGAAAATAGAAAGAAAGCACTCGAGAAAAGTTTGAAATAGGAGAATAAGGGTGGATTTAATGAAAATGGTTGGGTTATGAAAGCAAAAGTGTTGGTAAATATGGTTCAAGGATAGCTTTTAGTCATTAATTGTATAAAATGCCATACCAAAGCCCCCTGAACCTATCTTACAGGCCCTTAAGTCCTAAAGTGATCCAAATCCACTTTGTCACCAAGCCATAAGATGAGTATAGAGGCAAGCCTATGGTGTTAGTCATTTTGCATGAATCTCATTTGAGAAAGTGAGAATGCTTCCTCAGTACTTGATTTCTAAATGCTTTTTGAGTGAGTAAGAGGGACTTCTTTTGTATAAGGACATTTGCACTACTAGATTAGCATATGGATGCACCAGTGATTGTGGATGGTTGATGCTCCTTAGCTTATCATAGTTGGGTTGCCAGATTCATCATCATGTTTTTGTTGTGCTCATTAGCTCTGCAATCTGATTTTAAAAATGACAGTTGGGTATTTGGACTAGAATGAATGATGTATATGCCATTAGTATAGCTGCTATGTTTTGTTATTGTCTGCGTAGATTGAGTCATCGCTTGAGGACAAGAAATAGATCTAAATTGAGGGTGTTAATGTGCTGACGACACATTTGATGCCCAAAACTACATGTTTTGTGAGTTCATAATGTGAATTTTTATGTTTATTATGTTTTTTTTGTGTTTTTCTTGCGGAAAAGTTAGGTTGGCTTGGTTTTGAAGGAAAACTATAGATTTTCCTAAAGCAGAGGACACATGAGTTCACCTATGAGTCATAGCCCAAGCTATGAGTCGTAGGGTGTTATTGTAGCAAGGAACATAGACTAAAAATAAGAAATCTGCTAGGTGGAGATCAACCCCATTAGGCCACCCTATGAGTCGTAGGTCTCACTATGATTAGTATAGGAGTACTTGTAGCAGGAAACAAAGAGCCCAAATTTTGGATCAACAACTGAACACCTAGACTACGTCAGGAGCATACGAGTCGTAGCCCAAAGTGGGTTGTACCAATTGAGTCCAAGATGCCAACAACCTAATATTAGATCCCAATTATGACTTATAGGTTACCCTATGAGTCATACCTGTGAGGCATATCAGCTACTAGTTATCTTTTCTGTGTAATTTTTAGGGTTAAATTTGTAAATACTATAAATACTTTAAGTTAGGTTTTGAAAAAGAAGGAGAACGAGTTTCCATCATAGAGACATTGAATGTGCCTTTTAATATTCTCTTAAGAATATTTTAGAGTTCTAGAAAAGTTCTTTATTTTCCTCTTGGAAAACATAATTTTAGGGATTGCAAATCTTGCTTTGTACTCATTACCAATCTATCAAGCTTGTAGTTTGAAACTTGGGGTGTCTTGACTCTTCATTGCTTTTGTAAAATTCTTAATCATGTCTTGTATTTGCATTTTTGTTTGTTTCAGCCTAGCCATGAGTTAAGCACCCACAACTTGGGGGTGTGGGAACCATAGGTACTTGACTGATATGACCTAGGTTTGTGCATTTCTATGATTAGGGTTTTGCAGGTATTATCTATTTCTCTTTGTTGTGATTTTTCTTTCGTGGTGGACAATACCAAATTTCACCTGCTATCACGATCCCAACCAAGGTAATGACGAATAGGAAAAGAGAAATAGATAAAAGTATTAGGTTGATGTTTTCTCATCTAATCAACCAAACCTAACTAAGGGGAGGTTGACTGGGACAATAGGTAATGGCCAGTTGGCACCATGGTTGCTGACACAAGTGACGTGGTGAAATTCGACCTTCACCTTCACAAGAGGGATGGAAGAACTTAAGTTACCGTCTTGCATGTGAATCTCTAATTTTAGTTATGTTATCTAGGTTAATTGAGTCAACAAATAATGGGGAATATAATTCCTAACTTGTCCCTAAAATTGATTATTTTCTTACATCGTAATATAGTGTTTGTTTGCATTTGTTATTCTTGTATCACATAACTCCCCCTACCTTATTTAGAGATTCTAGTTGTACTCAAAATAATTAATAGTGAATTCTTGTAACTGTAGTCCTTTATGGATTTGAGCCGAACCTTCAGTTAGGTTAATTACTAACAGCAACCGCTTTCTTATTGGAGCGTGAATATCAGCTGCATCAGTTGGTACCTTGGTCACCTAACTCAGGGGGTGGTAGCCCGTGTAACCTTGTTGGGAGTTGGTACCTATCAACCTTGATGGGGGGTTCGTACTCTATCAATCTTGATTGCGGGTTAGTACTCCGTCAACCTCGGTGGAGGGTTTGTACTCCATCAACCACATGAAGGCATTTGTAAGTCATGTGCCTATGGGAGGGGGTGGTAGGCCTTGGCTTGCAATATAATGGTCACTCCTTATACTCGTATTATGATCTATATAAGCATGGTTTTATTTCAAGCATCCGTCATACATGCCATATTGTTAGTATGCTATTCATTGCTTATAATTATGCATTTTGCCTATGATGTCTACCTCTTGTTGCATTATATCCTACATACTTAGTACATTTAAATGTACTAACTCATTCTCTATGCCTACATTATGTCAACATGTAGGAACCAGTGAACCGCTTGATCATCCTTCTCCTCCACGTGGCTAGAACGACTTCTATCAAGCTTGTTGGTGAGTCCTTCATTTCGGAAACGTTACTTTTGATCTCTTTCTATGTATTAAGACTTTCTCTTTTGACTTATCTATTGACTGTGAGGGTGAGCCTGATTTGTTTGTCTTGGCCCCCATTCTTGTCTATCTAGTTGAGGTGTTGTTGGACATGATATCTATCTATACTATGAGCTTGACTCTATTGACTCTTGATGTTTATGATATGGAAGTTTACCCTTAGTCCCAATTTCCGTTGATTATGTATATCCCTTATTATCACTCTAATTGCTTCCGCGACCAAGGACATGTAATGATATGCTATTAGGCTTCTTTGGGGTTCCTTTGGGTTCCCTATTCATCAATCACGTCTAGGCCCTAGGCTTGGGTCATGACAATTAACCACTTTGTTTTCCCAAAGGAGGGGGGTGGGTTTGTAGTAATAAGTAGAAAAGTAAACCTATCTAACATAAGAGTTTAAGTAATATGGAGAGAGACTAGGGTTTTGTGTTTCCCATGATTCCATAACTTAATATCATTGGATAACCTAATTTTTTTCTAGTCTATATCATGCAGGACATTAAGCTACATTCACCAAATCCTTTGGTCCAAGCGAGAGGCAAATTTCACTATGTGACTTGCCCTATCTCTATAATGTGACATTACTAACCCTTACATATTGGTCCCACTACAACCTACCCTTGTCCAGTTTGGTTGATTAGATTAGAACACATTAATTGAATCATGTTAAATATTTTCTTTTTCTATTCATTACTACCTTGGTCCAGTCATTAACACTAGGCGAGTTCTAATATTGGCCACCACTAGAAAATATGTAAAATGAATAGAGTTAATTAATACATGCATGCATACTTTTCAAGAATTATGATTTATCAGATTTTACCTTGTTAGTTCTTCATGGTTCCCACAACCCTAGTTGTCGATTTAGCTACCTATGATTTGTTTAATGTAATACTTACAAATTCGGACAGCATAATAGAGCACTTGCACAAATTAATTGATCATAAGTAAATCCAAGTTTCAATAAGAATCACAAGATTATAAGATCAAATCAAATTACAAGTATTTCTCAAACTCTCCAATGTTTTCTCTACTCAATATCACAATTTTTCTGTCAATTGGTCGAACATTCCTAAACAAATAGGATAAATACAAAAATTGGCCTTTTTTTTAACTAGGTCCAAGACTTTTATGTCTTGGACCTAAGTGTTCCCAAACGTGTATTTACATAGACACAACCATATTTCACCCTCATATTATCCTAAACATTCCGCAATACTCACTCAAACAGTTAGCCATATTTTTCACTCCTAAATTCAAGTCTCAAAACCTCTTCTAAATCTAAGGATTTCCTTCAAGCTTCAAGCCTCCTTTTTCAGTTATCACCAAGAGTTTCTCCAAAACTAAGGTATGTGAGTTTCTTTCATGGGTTCATTTCACCCATGATGCCCAAGCTTCCTTTTGTTACAGATTTCATGATTTAAAGGTGATTTATTCATGGGTCTTAATTATTATGAAAAACATTACACACTATGTTTGAGCATATGAAATTGTGATAGTTTTATCATGTTTTAAGCTATGAATCTAAGAAATATTGAAAGGATTGGTGAAGGATTTTGATGTTTTTTGCTTGAGGGTGTTACCAAGTATCTATTGAAGCTTTTGAATTGAATTTACTAGCATGATTTCACTCTTGAAATGCGTGATTTTACACTAGCACTACACACCCTCGAAGTGTTTGATAAAATATTCGACGTGGTTTTTTGAGGAATTGAAGGTCCAAAGCATGAGATATGATATGAATGACTATATGATAATGAAAATAGCTTATGCATATGATATATTCTATATAAAGTGTTGCGTTAGACCATGCCCGATCCAGGGGGACTAAGAGCCCAGGTAACATAGATGAGGGGTTAGTGTCTCAAACACCAATGTGGAAGGTGATATTGCCACTAACCTAGTTGAGGGGTTTGTACCTCAAACACCAGGGTGATAGGTGAGATCATCATCAACCTAGTTGAGGGGTTCGTACCTCACACACCAGGGTGATGGGCGAGATCATCAACAGCCTACCAAGGGTTTTGTACTTTGGAAATCTAGCTTGGTATCTTCTATAGATATGATATCCTACAGAACCATGAGTTACTTTAGCATGTTTTACTTAAGCATTGATCATACATGCCATATTATGCATATTGCCTATTGTTATGTATGTTGATTATGATGCCTTTCTCTTGTTGCATTGTATCCAACATACTTAGTATATTCAAACGTACTAATGCATACTCTTGCCTACATGATATCACTATGTAGGAATCGGAGCCCAAGTTGATCCTCCTCCTCCTCTATGTGGCTAGTTTGGTACTACTCAAGCTAATGGTGAGTCCTTCATTTCGGGGACGTTTATCTATATTTCTCTTATTATGTACTGAGACACTCTTCTTTATGCTCTATTTGACTATAAGGTTGAGCCTGGTTGCTTTGTCTCAGGCCTCGCTCTTATCTATATAGATCTGTATTTATTGTATAGGCTATGTATCTATGATATGTGCTTTGACTCCTTGTCTCTTGATTATGATGTTAGGCAAGCTTTGCTCTTTGTCCCAGTGTCCCTAATTCTTACTCTTTATATCTTTCATATACTTCCATGACTAATGATATGTAATAATAAGTTAAGATGCTTGTTTGGAGTTTCCTTTGGGTTCCCTATTCATCATGTCATGTCTAGGCCTTAGGCTTGGGTTGTGATATTAGCCATGATTTTGGAAAGAATTGCAGAAGTTGCTATTTTTTCTGTTGTATGAGTCCATCTATTGGTCATAGAATATTTTACGAGTCATAGATAGGTTTCGTGAGGATTTCTAGTAAGGAGCTATTTGCTGAAGTTCAAGTCTACAAACATGCAGACAAGTCGTGAAACAATTTAAAAGTCATAGAAGTCCTTTCGTGCCCTGAGGATCTGAGAAGTTGACTTGCAGGAAATTCATCAGAAAATCACCCCCTTTATGGGTCGTAAACCACTTTACAAGACATAAAAGGGTGTCATAGAAGTGAAGTCTAAAATTCTAGGAACTAATCATGAAACCTCAACTACGATGAGTAGAAGCCATTATGGGTCATAAAGTACTTTCTTTGAGTTTGCGAACCAATTTTCCTTATTTTTTTAGGACTTGTTTTTAATTATTATAAATAGGTCATTTTGGTTATTTTTCAGAAGTTCTCGTCAGGTTTCATTAATTTTAGGTTTGATATTCAGAGAACTCAATTCTTTAAGAGAAACATTTGTGAGAGAATCTTTGAGAACACTTATGGTGTAAATTAATCTTCAAGCTTATGATTTTCACTGACAATTTACTTGCTTGATCTTAATTCAATTGTGTAAGTGCTTAATTATATATTCTCAATTCATAATCTCTTAGTGTGCACATAGCATGAGCTAAATCCACAACTAGGGTTCTAGGAACCATAAAGAACTAAAAAAGTATAATCGGATCATTAACAATTCTTGGAAGGTGTATATGCATGTATTCATTAACTCTCTTCTTTTGTATGATTTCTAGTGGTGGCCAACATTAGAACTCACCTAGTGTTACTGACTAGACCAAGGTAGTAATGAATAGGAAAAGAGATTAATTAATAGAATTCCATTGATGTATTCTCATCTAATCAATCAAACTGGGCCAAGGGGAGGTTGTACTGGAACTAATAGGTAATAGTTAGTAAAGCACACTATGGAGAAAGGACAAATCATATAGTTAAATTTGCCTCTCACCATTGACCAAAGGGCTCAGTGAACTTAAATTACCATCCTACATGTTACACTAGATAAGAATTAGTTTATTCGGGGATACTAAGTTGGGAATTATTGGGAACACAATACCCTGGTTTCTCTCTTTTATTATTTTTGTCTAATGATAGTTAGTTTATTTTTCTCATTGATTATTACAAATTCCTTCGTTGGGGAAGTGAGTTAGTTAACTACTCAAATTTCATCTTGGTAAATTTGTCTTGAGTCTATGTATTCCTTGTGGGATTGATCTTTAGGTTCTATATCTTGACATCGACTGCTTTATCCTCTAAAAAGGAGGTGTACCTTGGGCGATATCAACATAGACATCGATGTTGACTTCGCAATCTAGGATCATAATGAAACACCCCAAAAATGTGTTTTGGAAATGCCGTAATCATAATTTTCATATATATATATATATATATATATATACCAAAAGTCATACGCGATATCAAAAATTCGACTTCATATTCTTGATCAGGGGACAAACTTGAGTGCAAAATGGGTATATCCCTAATTTTAAAGGGCCCATAGCAAAAAATAATTTTTGCAACAAAAATAATTTCCAGTAGCCATTCGCGACTTGGCTTCGATGTGCCAGGGGAGTAGATCAGTTTTAGAGTTACCTGCGCGATGGGTCCATATCGCGGACCTAACATGTACCAGTGTATCATTTTCCTTGGTTTTTTATTTTGGCCCAAAGGCCTTGGGGTCATATCCACATGCACACTTATGCATGAAACACTGATACTTAGCCATTTTTCAACTCTATATCTCTCAAGACCCTTTTAAAAGCCTCTCTAAGACAACCAAATATTTTATCCAAATACAAGTGTCCCAGGCTTAACTTGGTATGACACCCCACCTTGCCTAGGAATACCCTCATAATCATAACTTCCTTATATCTCAAATTGGGGATATTTAAACACCCTTCCATGTAGCTTGAAAAAACCCTATGATGTATTCTTTTAATATCTCAAATCCATGCAAAATTTTGCAAATTCGACTGCATATTCTTTTTCAGAGGGCAAAATTGCATGGGAGAACAAGTACCTACAAGGTATACTTTTTCTTTGCCAAGAAAGTAATTTTTGGTGAAACTTTGCAAAAATAATAGTTGTCCGCGATGGGTTCGCGAAGCGGACGCGGACTAGTTCAAAAAGCGTCAAAGTTTACTCTTTTCACTCTAGGGAAATTGGGTAATAACCCTATACCTATATACACGAAAATACCTCATTTTCTAGCCATTTTGAGCCCTAAAAACCAACTAAAAACCTCTCAAAATCCTCTTTAATCTTCATAGAATTCTCCATCCATTCTCAAGGTTTCAAGAAGTTTTGTGGAAATTCAAGGAAACCAAGTCAAGCCCTAAGTCCTCCTCAAGATTCAAGAGTCCCAAAATTCATCCGGATCTAAGGATTTCATTCAAGCTTCAAGACTCTATTTCAAATCTTCTTCAAGAAACACTCTATAGTCAAGGTATATCATGTTGAATCATTACGTCCTTTCACCTCTAGTGCCTAAGCCTCCTTTTTGTTAATATTGCATGATTTAAAGTTGATTTTATATGTGAGTCTTGTATATTGAGAAATTTACTGCACAGTGATTTCAGTTCATGAAAGTATGGTTGTTTTAGCATGTTTTGAGCTCTAAATCTTGGATCTAATGTTGTATTTAATGATGAGTTTTTATGTGAATATCTTAGGGGTGTTTCAAAGTTGTTAATTGATGGTTTTACTATAGATTTTCTTGCATAATTTCATCTCCAAATTGCATTGTCTTTTACCCCCATTACCTCCCCCCCAAGTATTTGATAAAATGTCCAGATAGGGTTTCTTGTGGAAATGAAAATCCAAAGCATGATATATGATATAATTCACTATATGTTGATGAAATGCACTTATATACATGATATATATGTTTTATATAATGTGCTACATTAGACCATGCCCAGACCGGGCAGTATAAGAGCCCGGATAACTATGTGAGGGGTATGCACCTTGCCACCAGGGTATCCAGGTGTGAATGGCATCAACCATGTGAGGGGTATGTACCTTGACACCAGGGTGTCCAGGTGTAAATGGCATCAACTATGTGAGGGGTTTGTACCTCGCCACCAGGGTGCCCAGGTGTGAATGGCCTCTCCCAACCAACGTTGGGAGTCTAACTTGGACTCTTCTACACGTATTATATCCGATATGAGGATGAGCTACTTAAGCATGTTTTAGTTATGCATTAATCATTGTTATCCTATACCTATTGTCTAATGTATGCATTTTGAGTATGATGTCTATCTATTGTTGCATTGCATCGCACATACTTGTACATTCAAATGTAGTAACACATACTTTATGCCTACATGATGTTACCATGTAGGAATCGGAGCTCCTATTGATTCTTCTCATGGCTAGACGAATTGTTTAAATTAGCCTTTGGTGAATCCTCCATTCTCGGGACAATGACTATTCTTTTATGTTATGTACTAAGACTCTTTTTTTTATACTAATGACTATGAGGGTGAGCCCGATTGCTTTGTGTTAGCCCCCACTAAGTATCTGTTTTTTGATGTATTGTTGGACAAGTTATGTATTATGTTTATGCTTTGACTCATCTATGTTAAAGTATTAAACTCTCTCTCTCTCCCTTAGTCCCAATTCCTCATGTTCATGTTTCTTATGTTATTTTATATTACTTTCGCGACCAAGGATGTGTAATGATATGTTGTAAGGCCTATTTGTAGTTCCTTTGGGTTCCCTAATCGCCGGTCATGTCTAGGCCCTAGGCTTGGGTCGTGACACTCGGGATCTCAAGAACTTCATTCAAGCTTCAAATCTCCTTCAAGTCCACATCAAGGAATCTCGAAATGTAGGTATGTCGGTTTCATCCATTGAGTCCTTTCAATACTTTAGGATGCAATGACTTCACTATTTCATGATCTATACTCTTGCATTTTGCATGATTTAAATATGTTCTCATACGTGACCACCAAGTGTTCGATGAAATGTCAAGTCAAGAGTTATCAAGTTAATTACATGTTTTACAAGTCAAGTGACTTCATGATGAATATGGGCTATTAAGTATGTTATGAATGCATGAAATTATCTCTGTTTATGCAAGTATGAAGTTAAGCCCTATTTTCAAGATTTTACCTCTTGTGGGCCATTCATGTTAAAACAAGCGTTCATGTATGATTATGATCTATTCTCATGTTTCAAGTTAGGTTCACCATTAGAGGTCAAGTATGCTTAAGAGCTACTCCTGTTATGATTCTATATTTATTACAAGTTACTAAAAATATGATTATTTCAATTATTCCATGGGATTAGAGTTAACATTGATGGATTGGATGTCGGCGTGGACTATCTTCAAGGGTCCATACTCTTTTCTTGAAACTATGTACCAGCATAGGATTATTTTATATCCTTGCTATACTAGGAGATCTATTTAGTACACTTTAACATGAAGTCCACCCCAAAATAGGACAGGTTCCCATAAAGGGGGTTACTTCCCCAAAATAGAATGGGCTCCCGTAAGGTGAAATATCGTTTACCTTGTCAAGTAGACCACCTCTTTATCGATGAGGGGTAATTATCGGGATTCCACATATGTATTATGTCCTATGCAAGATGAGTGATTTACAGTCATGTTTTACTTCAAGTATTGATCATACATGTCATATTGAGATTATGCATTTTCACAATATTGGTTTATGTCTTGTTGACTGAATCCTACATACTTAGTATAATCAAATATACTAATGCATACTTTATACCTATATGATATCACCATGTAGGGACCGGAGCTCTTTTTGACCATCCTCTATGCGGTTAGTGAGATTATTCGAAGATAATCTTTGTGAATCCTCATGTTTAGAGACACTATCTACTTTATCTTGCCATTTCTATGACTTCTTTATGTTGAACATTTGACATTATGAGGGTGAGCCTAGAGAGTGTCTTGGCCCCCGCTCCATTCTATGTTTTAGAGGTGTCGTTGGAATATTATGATGTATTTATGCTATAAGCTTAACTCTTTATGTTTTTATAATTATCAAATACATCCCTTAGTCCCGCTTCCCTTTAATATTATCTCTTCTTGTTGTTTATTTTGCTTCCTCGACAAAGGATGTGTGATTGATATGTTAAGAGGATTGTTTGAGTCCCTACGGATTCCCATATACCGTGTAATATCTTGGCCCTAGGCTTGGGTCATGACACACAAAGTCTATAGGGAATATAAACTTCTAAACTTTGAGAGCACATTATAAAGTATCCCCACAGGCTTCTTAAACATATGATCAACCATCAACAACTCCATGCTCGTCAAACTAGGGGCTCCCAAACCTAGGTTCTTGAAGACTGCAAGGGGCTTCAGATTAATGTTGGCACCTATATCACATAATATCCTTGAGAACTCCACGTCTCCAATGGTACAAGTATGGTAAAAGTGCTGGATCTTCTCGCTTTTGACCAGGGGCCTCGTAAAAAGTGTATTGCAATGTTGAAGCTCTTGGGAGAGCTACTAACTCATAGTGCACTTCTTCGTAACCATATCCTTTATATACTTTGTATATTCTAGCATCTTCTCCAATGCCTCAATGAGAGAGATGTTGATGGAGAGTTCTTTCAGCATAAAAAGAAAGTTCTTGAACTTTCCTTCCTCATCCCCTTTTTCAATTCTTTGAGGGAAGGAAGGAGGAGGCTTGGGAATGGGCTTCAATTTCTATGGTGCATCAATAGCTGCACTCACCCCAGACTTGCCATGATCACCTCTGGTATCAGCATCCTTGACCATAAATATCTCCTCTCGAACATTATCCTCATCAACTAGCATAGGAGGATCAATAGTGCTCTTGCAACCATGAGTATTAACCGTCATGCATTGCGCATCATTCTTTGGGTTCTGAATTATGTTGTTAGGCAGTGCACCTTGCTAATGCTGATTTAGTTGAGTCAAAACTTGATCGAACTATTTCTTAAGCTATTTGATAGCAACAGAATGAGACTCAATTTTATGATTAATACTGGATATCAAATATTTCATCGCCCTTAGAGTCTCATCTGAAAGCTCTATCACAATTGAAGTTCCAACCTTAATTTCCTTGATCATGGCGCCAATAGTCTTAATTGGACCATTGGGCATTGGACTAAGAAACCCCATCAAATCAGCAATAAAACAAATGTCCTCCTCATAGTAGAGATCATCATACATGGTATGCATGGAGGGTAATGGACCACTGCATTGCCTCGTTCCTGATTTGTAAGACTCTAAAAAGTGCCGAAAAATGTGACTTGAAAGTGCCCAAAATCATAATTTCATATATCTTAAAATTCATCTACGATATCAAAAATCCGACTTCATATTCTTATTCAGGGGGTCATTTTGAGTGAAAATAAGTGTAACCCCGATTTCGGAGCAAATGATTAGCAATTGTGATTTTTTCAAAAATAAATTCCAGAGAGATTTTCTTGCTCCTGGCACGACGCACCAAGGGCGTGCACTTGTGTATTTTTCTGTCCAGTTATGACTTCTGGCGAAGACTTTTATGTCTTGGGCCTAAGTGTTCCCAAACGTGAAAATGCCTATACTTAACTATTTTTTATCCTCACATCATTCTAAGCATTCCCTAATACTCATTTAAACACTTAGCTAAATATTTTGCTTCTAAACTCAAGTCTCAAAACCCTCTCTTTACTAAGGTGACCCACGATACCCAAACTCCCTTTACTCAAAATTGCATGATTTAAAGTTGATTTATTCATGGGTTTTATCTATTATGAAAATAACTGCACACTATATTGGGGTTCATGAAATTATGACTGTTTTGCCATGTTTTGAGCTATGAATATAAGGCCTATTGTAAGATTTGCTGAAGGGTTTTGATGTATATTAATTGAGGGTATTACCGAGTATCTATTGAAGGTTTTACATTGAACTTACTAGCATGAATTCACTCTTGAATTGCATAGTTTTACACTAGCACTACACACCCTCTAATTGTTTGATAAAATGTCCAGTTATGAATTTTTGACGAATTTAAGGTCAATGCATGTCTTATGAGTTGAATGATTATATGATGATGAAATGTTAATAAAATGATAATGATATAATGATGAAAGTAATTATCTATATGATGACTATATGATGATGAAGGGAATACGTTGTAACACCCCACACCTTACAATACTAGTACAATTCAAAAGAAACATGACATGGTTTGGTTGAATTAGCGCTAATTTTCAAAAGTGCTTTGAATCTTGTGTTAATGGGCCATATGTGCGTCTAATGCTTAAGTGGGTCAACTGTTTATATGTTTTCCGTCGAATTGAGTAGATTACGGCCTTACATAAAGTAAGAGAATTGAGGTACTTGTAGGACTTAGTAAGCTAGCAGGTGAGTCACCTACTTGCTTAGCTTAAAATTGTTAGCTAAACGGTGATGAGGATCGACATCAAAATTGTCCAAGTTCAATTATGAATAAAGTTCGCATTAAGGGTGTAACTTTAGCCCATGTTTTAGTATCATAAATGGGCTACATTTTCAGCCCAATAAGTATAATAAAAAGGGCCCAAAGACCTCACAATACACTTAGCAAATTGGGCCCAAAACTAAGTGAGTGAAAGTTGGAAAATAGGCAACCCAAGTCCATCAAGTTGGTGAAGCAAAAGGCCCAAATGAAGGAGAAAGGAGTTGCATCACCTCCTTAGTGAAATAAGGCTTAGAATGTCTTCGTTAGGTCGGCCAAACTGCACTATAAAAAGGGGTCAAAGCAGCCCCAAATGTCATTTCTCAACTTGACCTCACAAAAATCAGATTTGCTCTCTAAGTTTCCTCTCAACTTTTCTCAGCTTTGTGAAGAAGCCAACGACTCTTTTAGGGTTCTTAAGGAGACTCTAAACCTTGAAGACAAAGGTAAGTAATGATAGTTGTGTGTTTAGTATAGTTTTATCATGAAAAACAACAAATAGATGCTAGTTATGCTTGCTGAAATTTGTTGGACAGATTCTGTGCAGAAAGTTGCTGCACCTTTTCCTTTTGTTTTGGTGATTTATCTATGGTTTGTGAGTTGTATTATGAATAGAAATTGGTGTTATTAACATGTTTTGAGTTATGAACATCACCCTAAGGTTGCTGCCCTAATTTTGGTTTCATTTAGCAAGAGCATTTTATCGAGTTATCTTAAGTGTCATGTTGATTGGAACTTGCGGACTGTTGTATGTAAGGCTATTAGCTTACATCCTTCATGACTTTTTAAGTGCGGTTATAAGACTATTTTAGTCTGTTTATATGTGTAATATTTCTAGAATAGTTTGGTTAAATTTGGAATAAGTTTGGAGTTGTTGACGTCGAAATGGAGCGAAGGAAGATAACGTTATGCCGTCCATTTTTTGATATTGCAGAATTGTGATGTGATGTGCTTTGTGGTCTGTTGTAAGACTGTTATGTCATCAAAATAGGCTGTAAATGATGTGTACAAGCTAATGTGTATTAGAAAATATTATTAGGGTCAGAAAGGTTAAAGAAATATACTTGGGCTTATAATCACCCGCTTTCTGTCCATGTATTGTTTTCTATGTGATTGGGATGCCAAGGTGTATCTATTGGCTATTAATGTTAGTTTTATCACCTAGTATGTTGTAGATAAGTATTTGGATTAAGGGAAGGTTATCTTAAGGTAGTAATAAGGTCATACAACAAGGTATGTAAGGCTACTTGATTTCGTATTACTTGGCATGAAACATAGATCTCTCCTTGCCACATAAAGGCATTCACCAACTCTGACACAACTATTAACCATGTCTCCACTCTTGTACATGTTTATATGATTCCATACATAGTCACCTTTAAAATGCATACATGCTTGGATGCCAAGTTACATCAGTTCTTGTTATGGAATAAAGTTCACAAGTTGTTCCATTTTATATGCATTTCATTGTTGGTCCAATGTACTCTTTTATTTGTCCTATATGTTTATCTACATGTCACATGCTACTTATATAGTCCTACAGCTCTAATATTGTGACCACCTAAAGAACCAACTCAAAGGTAATTGAAAGATAAAGTATATAGTTTTGATAGGTGGTAGCCCGAGGGGGTGGAAGTAACACCTAGCCAGGGATGATCATATCATGGGTAGTAGGCCGAGGGGATTGAGGAAGAACCTAGAAAAGGGATGATCCCTATATCCCAAGGGGTGGAAGAATCACCTAGCTAGGGAAACATCTTATTACGGGGGGTAGCCCTAGGGCTTAAGGAAGAACCTAGCGAGGGACGAACCTGATACAGTTTACCACTGATCAGTTGGTCATTTGTATTACAGCTGTGCACAAATTTTACAGTACAAATTCTATAATAAAGGTAAAGCAATATAAAGCACATAAAGTACATGATTCCACAGTATAACTAAAGGTGGTCTTTTATGCTACACCAGTGTACAGTTTCACTTGAGCTATTATATCATATACAGTGTTTCCTGCCTTACATACTCAGTACATTATCTCATACTGATGTCCCTTACGGGGCACCTGCATTTCATGCTACAGGTACAAGTGCTAGTAGATCTCCCCAGTTGGAGTACAAGATATTCAACTGCTATCACCAAACTCCAGGTTGCTTCGGGGATTTGTATATGTCTAGAGCTTAAATGTTTTATTGCTCAGTTTGTTGAGGCGAGGCCTGTCCCGACCCTTATCAGATGTGTTTCTTTATTTAGAGGTTTTGTAAACTATGTAAAGTAAAGTTTGGTCATGTCTCATACTTTAAATAACGTGGCCTCAACGCCTAGTCATATGCAATCTTTTTGGCTTGTTATCACTGTTTATCATCTTAAAGTCATGTCAAACACAGAAACCCCTTATAGTATGTATATAAAGCGCATAGTTACAGGTTGGTTCTCCCGAGCCTTATTGGCAATGGGTGCTAGTCTGCCCTAATGGGACTTTGGGGCATGACAGAAGTGGTATCAGAGTGGGTCATCCTAGGGAGTCTACAAAGCCGTGTCTATGTAGAATCTTATTTAACGATGTGTTGTGCACCATATTTATGAGCAGGAGGCTACATGGCATTTAGGAGTTGTTACTTTCATTGCATTCTTTTGATTGTGACATAAAGTCAACTGTAATAGGTGCATTATATATAATTCCTAAATTATTTTGTACAACAAGTATTCCAGAAATAAGGCAGACTAAAGGTAAAGGTAAGGGAATAGAGGTGCATTGTGTCAAATTCTAAATTGTTTTGTATAGAAAGTATGCCTGAAACAAGAAAAAACAAAGGTAAGGGGAAAGCAGTAGAATTGGTGGCTGGTACACCCAGTCATGTAAGATAATGGAATGAGGCTCACAAGAGTTTTTATCGTAGACATGTCCAACTCCTCCAGTTCCTAATGAACCAGAGAGTAGTGAAATTCCCCAGAGCTACCTATTGATACTACCGTGCAGGATCTGAGAAATGCAATCCAACTATTGACCCGTATAGTTGCTGGTCAAGTTCAAAGGCAGGATGGTCCAGTTATGGGTACGGGTGTTACAAATAGGGCAGCTGGTACCAGGATACGTGATTTTCTTAATTTGGACCCTCGAACCATCACTGGGTCAGATCCTAATGAAGACCCCCTAGGTATTTATTGATCATATTCAGTGTACTTTAGATGTTATGCATGTGAGTGGTACAGAAGCAGTCGAGTTAGCGATATGTCGTCTGAAGGTTGTGGATATATTGTGGTATGAAGCTTGGAAACAATCTAAGGGTATAGATGCACCTCCAACTACCTGGAAAGAGTTTATAGAGGCATTTCTTGACCATTATTTGCCATTAGAGATTCGAGATGCCCGTGCAGATCAATTCCTAAATCTTTACCAAGGGGATATGAGTATGAGGGAGTATAGCCTTCAATTTAATTCCTTGGCAAGATATGCTCCTAATGTAGTTGCTACAATGGCAGATAGAGTTCACTGCTATGTAGATAGGTTGGATACGTATCTGGTTAGAGATTGCACTATTGCTTCCTTGAATAAAGATATGGATATAGTAAGAATGCAGGCATTTGCACAAAAATTAGAAGATCAGAGGCAGAGGAGAAGGATACAAGAGTTGGAGAGGGGGCAAGCCAAAAGAGCCAGGTCTACAGCGCAATTTGTAGCACCCCAAAGTGATCTCATGCCTCGGTTTGCTAATAGACCACCTAGGCCATCATCCTCTTACACTGCAGCCAATGCTCCACCACAACTTCAAAGGCCTAGAAGTAATCAGTTGGGTCAACGAGGTGAGGGATAGGGTGCATGGATAACAGGATATTTAGCAGGACAACAAATGACTCCTAGGCAGCCTTGTAGACAGTGTGGAAGAAGTCATCCGGGTATATGTCATGTTGGGATAGATGTTTGCTATTGGTGTGGTGTGTCAGGGCATATAATGAGGTAATGCCCAAGGAGACGTACGGGTGGTATGGCATGATCTAATAGGTCAGCTATTGCATGATCATCATCAGTTCCTCTAGTAGTTAGGGGTCAGGAAGCAACTATGGGTCATGGTAGAGGTGTTAGAGGGACAGCTAGCTCTAGCAGGGTCTAGAATCGCACATATACACTGGGGAGTCGACAAAATTTGGAAGCCTCACCTGATGTGGTCACAGGTACATTGTCTATCTTTTCACATAAGGTATATGCATTAATTGACCCTGGTTCTACACTATCATACATCACTCCACTAGTTTCTAGGAAGCTTAAGAGAACACCCAAATTATTGAACAAACCATTTGAAGTGTCTACACCAACTGGTGAATCTATTATTGCTAGAAGGTTTTTATTATGACTGTGTAGTAACTGTTTGTGTCTATGACACATTGGCTAACCTTATTGAGTTATAAATGATAGAATTTGATATTATTATGGGTATGGATTTGTTAGCTTCTTGCTATGCTACGGTGGATTACAGAACTAAGAAAGTGTACTTCTACTTTCCAAATGAGGCAGTTCTTGAATGGAAAGGCAATGTTGTGAAACCAAAGGGGAAGTTTATCTCTTACTTTAAGGCCAGAAAGATGATATCCAAGGGGTATATTTGTTATTTAGTTAGAGTAAGGAATATGGAGACAAAATAACCAACTCTTCAGTCAGTTCCAATAGTGAATGAATTTGTTGATGTGTTCCCTAAAGAACTCCTAGGCTAACCTCCTAAACGAGAAATAGATTTTGGCATTGACTTATTTCAGGCACTCAACCTATTTCTATCCTTCCATATAGAATGGCCCCAACAGAATTGTATGAATTAAAAGAGCAGTTAAAAGATTTACTGGATAAAGGTTTTATAAGACCTAGTATGTTTCCCTGGGGTACACCAGTGTTATTTATACGCAAAAAAGATGGCACCTTGAGAATGTATATTGACTATCGACAATTGAATAAGGTGACAATTAAGAATAAATATCCCCTCCATAGGATTGATGACTTATTTGATCTGTTGCAGGGTGCCAAATGCTTTTCAAAAATTGATTTGAGATCTGGTTATCACCAAGTGAGGGTGAAGGAGAAAGATATACAGAAGATAACTTTCATCACGGGCTATGGTCACATTGAATTTCTTGTTATGTCATTTGGGCTAACGAATGCACCAGCAGTTTTTATGGATCTGATGAACAGGGTATTCAAGCCATTCTTGGATGTGTTTGTGATAGTGTTTATGGATGACATTCTGGTATATTCAAGGTCAGAAGAGGACCACGCAGATCACTTACGACAAGTGCTACAAGTTCTTTGTGATCGACAGTTGTATATCAAATTTTCTAAATGTGAATTTTGGCTAAAGCCAGTGGCATTATTGGGTCATATTGTGTCTGATGAAGGAATAACGGTTGATTCACAAAAGATAAAAGCTGTGAAGGATTGGCCAAGACCAACAACACCCACGGAAGTTCGGAGCTTCCTAGGCTTGGTAGGCTATTACAGGAGATTTGTTGAAGGTTTTTATTCTATTTATGCACCCCTAAAAAAGGTAACACATAAGGCAACTAAGTTCAAATGGAATGATGCGTGTGAAAGAAGCTTCTAGGAGATGAAAAATAAGCTAACTTCTACACCTGTTCTAGCACTTCTAGAGGGTACTGAGGGGTATGTAGTGTAATATGATGCTTCAAGAGTTGGCTTAGGGTATGTACTGACACATAAGGGTAAGTTAATTGCTTATGCATCTAGGCAACTATGACCACATGAGAAAAACTACTTGACTCATGATCTTGAGCTAACAGCAGTTGTATTTGCTTTAAAAATATGTCATCACTATTTGTATAGGGTCCGCATTGACATATATACTGATCATAAGAGCCTGCAGTACATCTTTAAGCAGAAAGACTTCAACTTAACACAGCGAATATGGCTAGAACTAATAAAGTTTTATGATGTTGATATACTATACCATTCGGGAAAGGCAAATGTGTTAGCTGATCTCTGAGTCGTAAGGCAATCATAAATACTAGTGATCAAGCTATGATAAGATAAGGATTGACTAAGGATCAACATAAGCTAGCCAATTTGGGGGTTCGCCTTTGTGAGACTCCAAAAGAAGGGGTTATTGTGCAAATGCTGCGGAGTCTTCATTTGTAATTTAGGTGAAATAAAAAAAGTTCAAGTATCCTATCCTAGAATAGCTTAAGGAAAAGGTGAGTCAGGGTGCAATAAAGGGCTTTGGCCTGGTAGAAAATGGAGCACTTTACTGCCAAAATAGATTATGTGTGCCTGATATTGATTGATTAAGATAGAGGATAATGGAAGAAGCCCATCATTCCTGATATTCCATCCATCCAGAATCAACTAAAATATACTATGACCTGAAGGTAATGTTTTGGTGGGGAGGCATGAAAAGGGACCTTGCAGAATTGGTGGCTCAATGTCCAAATTGCCAACAAGTGAAAGTAGAACACCAAAAGCCAGGAGGTTATATGCAATGTATAGAGCATCCAACATAAAAGTGGGATATGATTAATATGATTTTGTTACAAGTTTGCCTCGTTTATTTCAGAAGTTTGACTCCATATGGGTAATAGTTAACAGACTAACAAAGTCAGCACACTTCTTGCCAGTCAAGAGTGATTATACAGCTAAAGAGTATGCCAAGCTATACCTAAAAGAGATAGTCAGGTACATGGATTCCAAATCTCCATTATATCTGATCGAGGAGCTCAATTCCCTGCAAAGTTTTGGAAGTCCTTCCAACGGAGTGTAGGGACACAAGTGAATTTGAGTACAACATTCCACCCTCAAATAGACGGTCAAGCAAAATGCACCATTCAGATACTTGAAGATATGTTGCGAGCTTATGCATTGGACTTTAAAGGTAGTTGGGTGGACCATTTGCCACATATTGAGTTTGCCTATAATAATAGCTACCACACTAATATCAGGATGGAACCTTGTGAAGCTTTGTATGGAAGGAAATTTAGATCACAAATCGGATGGTTTGAAGTGGGTGAAACCACCTTACTTGGACCAAATCTAGTACAATAAGCCATGGAAAAAGTTAAGGTGATATAACAGAGACTAGAAATAGTCCAAAGTCTGCACAAATCATATGCAGACGCCAGGAGAAGAGGACTAGAATTTTCAGTAGGTGATTGGGTATTCTTAAAGGTGTCTCCAATGAAATGGGTTATGAGATTTGGTAAATAGGGGAAATTGAGTCCACATTACATAGGGCCATATCAGATTATTAAGGAGATTGGGCTAGTTGCATATGAACTAGAACTGCCCAAGAGCTTTCAATGGTTCATCCAGTTTTCCATGTCTCAATGCTTCAAAAATGTATAGGTGACTCATCCCGTATAACTCCTATTAAGAATGTTCAGGTCACATAAGATCTCACCTATGAAGAGGTACCTATTGCTATTCTAGATCATCAAGTTAAGAAGCTAAGGAATAAAGAAATAGCTTTAGTTAAAGTACTTTGGAGGAACCAGCAAGTAGAAGAGATAATATGGGAGGCTGAGGACGTAATGAAATCAAAGTACCCTTACTTATTTGAAGCTAAAGAGGAAGTCCAACACACAGAATTGGGACACTAATAGGTACATGTGATTGAATACTTAATATGTTGTTAAAAGTTTATGTAAGTATAGGTTTACACTTGGTTAAGCTATCCAATTGTGCTAACATTTGAGAACAAATGTTCCTAAGGAGGGAGGACGTAACACCCCACAACTTATAATACTAGTACAGTTCAAAGGAAACATGATATGGTTTGGTCGAATTAGCGCTAATTTTCAAAAATGCTTGAATCTTGTGTTAATGGGCTATATGTGTGTCTAACGCTTAAGTGGGTTGAATGTATACATGTTTTACATTGAATTGAGTAGATTACGACCCTAAATGAAGTAAGAGAATTGGGGTGCTTGTAGGAATTAGTAAGCTATCAAGTGAGTCACCTACTTTCTTAGCTTAAAATTATTTGCTAAACGGAGACGAGGCTCGACGTCAAAATTGTCCAAGTTTGATTATGAATAAAGTCCGTATTAAGGGTGTAACTTTGTCCCATGTTTTAGTATCATAAATGGGCTACATTTTCAGCCCAAGAAGTATAATAAAAAGGGCCCAAGTCCATCAAGTTGGTACCCCAGATGGCCCAAATGAAAGGAGAAAGGAGCTGCACCACCTCCTTAGTGAAATAAGCTTGAGAATGACTTAGTTAGGCCGGCCAAATTACACTGTAAAAAGGGGTCAAAGCAGCTCCCAAAGATCATTTCTCAACTTGACCTCACAAAAATCTGATTTGCTTTCTAAGTTTCCTCTCAACTTTTGTCAACATTGTGAAGTAGCCAAACGACACTTTTAGGGTTCTTAAGGAGCCTCTAAACCTTGAAGACAAAGGTAAGTAATGTTTAGTATAGTTTTATCATGAAAAACGAGAAAGAGATGCTAGTTATGCTTGCTGAAATTTGTTGGACAGATTTTGTGTCGAAAGTTGCTGCACCTTTTCCTTTTGTTTTGGTGATTTCGCTATGGTTTGTGAGCTATATTATGAAGAGTACTTGGTGTTATTAACATGGTTTAAGTTGTAAACATGACAATAAGGTTTCAGACCTGATTTTGGTTTCATTTAACAAGCGCATTTTATCGAGTTATCTTAAGTGTCATGTTGATTGGAACTTGCGGGCTGTTGTATGTAAGGCTATTAGCTCACGTCCTTCATGACTTATGAAGTGTTGTTATAAGACTATTTTAGTCTGTTTATATGTGTAAATATTGCTGGAATAGTTTGGTTAAATTTTGAATAAGTTTGGAGTTGTTGACGTCGAAATGTAGCGAAGGAAGGCAACGTTATGCTATCTATTTTTAGATTGTGCAGAATTGTGATGTGATGTGCTTTGTGGGCTGTTGTAAGACTGTTATGACATCAAAATAGGTTGTACATGATGTGTACATGCTAATGTTTATTAGAAAATATGATTAGGGGCGGAAAGGTTAAAGGAATACGCTTGGGCTTATAATCACCCGCTTGCTACCCATGTATTGTTTTCTTATGTGATTGAGATGCCAAGGTATATCTATTGGCTATTAATGTTAGTTTTATCACCTACTATGTTGTAGATAAGTATTTGGAGGAAGCGAAGGTTATCTCGAGGTAGTAATAAGGTCATACAATGAGGTATGTAAGGCTACTTGATTTCGTATTACTTGGCATGAAACATAGATCTCACCTTGGCACATAAAGGCATTCACTAACTCTGACACAACTATTACCCATGTCTCCACTCTTGTACATGTTCATATGAATCCATACATAGTCACCTTTAAAACTACGTACATACTTGGATACCAGGTTACATGAGTTCTTGTTATGGAATAAAGTTCATAAGTTGTTCCATTTCATATGCATTTCATTGTTGATCCAATATACTCTTTTATTTGTCATATTATCTTGTATGATTATCTACATGTCACATGCTACTTATACAGTCCTACAACCCCAATATTATGACCACTAAAAAAACTATCTCAAAGATAATTGAAGATAAAATATACAGTTTTGATAGGTGGTAGCCCGAGGGGGTGGAAGTAACACCTAGCCAAGGATGATCCTATCATGGGTGGTAGCCCGAGGGTGTTAAGGAAGAAACTAGAAAAGGGACGATCTCGATATCCTGAGGGGTGGAAGAATCACCTAGCCAGGGAAACAACTTATTACAGGGGTAGCCCAGGGGTTAAGGAAGAACCTAGCAAGGGATGAACTCGATACAGTTCACCATTGATCAGTTGGTCATTCGTATTATAGATGTGCATAGATTTTACAGTACTGATTCTACAGTAAAGGTAAAGCAATATAAAGCACATAAAGTACATGATTCCATAGTATAACTAAAGGCGGTCTTTTATGTTATACTAGTGTACAGTTTCACTTGAGCTGTTATATCATATACTGTGTTTCCTGGCTTACATATCAGTACATTATCTCGTACTGACATCCCTTACAAGGGACCTGCTTTTCATGCTACAGGTACAGGTGCTAGTAGATCTCCCTAGTAGGAGTACAGGATATTCAGTTGCTGTCACCAAGCTCCAGGTTGCTTCTGGGCTTTGTTTATGTCTAGAGCTTACATGTTTTATTGCTCAGTTTGTTGAGGCCGGGCCTATCCCGACTCTTAACAGATGTGTTTCTTTATTTAGAGGCTTTGTAGACTATATAAGTAAAGTTTGATCATATCTCGTACTTTAAATAACGTGGCCCCAATGGCCTAGTCATATGCATTTCCTTTTGGCTTGTTATCACTGTTTATCTTCTTAAAGGCATGTCAAACATAGAAAACCCTTATAGTATATATATGAAGCGCATAGTTATAAGTTAGTTCTCCTAAGCCTTATCGACGATGGGTGCCAGTCCACCCTAATGGGACTTTGGGGCGTGACATATGTGAATATGATGATTATATGATAATACAAAGAATGATGGTTAAGATGTCTATATGATGATGGGAGAAATGTATATCTCTATATATGATATTGTCTCTATACTATTGGGGATGACCAAGTATAGCTTGAGGGGGCAGCGGTTGTAGACTCGGGTAACCTATTAAGGGGTTGGTACGTTGATCGTCTAGTTTAGGGGGTGGTAGGCTCAGGTAACCTTGTTGGGGGGTGGTAACCACCAACCTTGCTGCGGGGTTTGTACTCCATCAACCTTTGTTGGGGGTTGGTACCCATCAACCTTATTGGGTGGTTTGTACTCCATCAACCTTGTTGGGGGATTTGTACTCCATCAACCTTGTTGGGGATTTGTACTACATCAACCACATGAAGGCATTTGTACCTCATGTACCTAAGAATGGTCACTCCTTACGCATGCGTTATGTTCTATGAAAGTAGGATTTACTTCAAGCATCTTCCATTCATGTCATGTTGCCATATGCTTATCCATTGATTAATTAAGCATTTTGATTATCATACCTATTTATTGTTGGATTGTATCCTACATAGTTATTACATTCAAACATACTAATGCATACTCTATGCCTACATGATTTCACCATGTAGGAACTGGTGTACCACTTGATCCTCCTCCTCCTTCACGTGGCTAGTACGACTTCTATCAAGCTTATTGGTGAGTCCTCCTTTCCGGCGACATTACTTATGAATGCTATGTATTATGACTTTCTCTCTTGACTTATATATTGACTATGAGGATTAGTACAGTTGCTTGTCTTGGCCCCCGCTCTTATTTATGTAGTAGAGGTGTTGTTGGATATGTTATGTATCTATGCTATGAGCTTTGACTCTATTGACTCTTGTTGTTTATGATATGGAACCCTTACTCCAAATTTCCTCTTATTTATGTTTATCTCTTATTGACATTCTAATTGCTTCCATGACCAAGGATGTGTACTAATATGCTATGAGGCTCGTTTGGGGTTCCTTTGGGTTCCTCATTCGCCGGTCATGTCTAGGCCCTAGGTTTGGGTCATGGCATGACTCTTATTCATCATCACCTCCATGCCTATACAGATTTAGTCAAGCTATTGCATAATCTCTTCATTTATCTAAGCTTTCTCTGAAATAATACTTCCAGTGCACATACTTTTGGTAGATGCTCTGTGTTGTTGCACCCATGTACGATTGGTCTTGACCACTCTCTCCATCCTTTATGCAATCCTTATGAATGGCTAATCTAAGAACATTCCCCCATAAGACTATTTTTATCAAGGGAATAGTAGAAACATCTCTTCCAAGGTATCATCAACAGTCTTATCGTTTGGGACACTCCATAAGAACTTAGTAAACCATTTCCTTGTAGTACTAATCAAGTCACTAGGAAGTTGCTCAAAGTTATTAATCTGATCGTTCAACTTAAGCTTCTTTTACCTCAAGAAGTACCTCTCCAAAAAGGCCTTCTGCAATTTAGCCTAACAAGTAATAGAATTCTGTAGGACCTTAGATAGCCATAGTGATGCATTGCCTGTCTAAGACAATGTGAAGACACAAAGTCCCACAACATTCATAGACAGATTCTGTGTTCCCATCACACTCTTGCAGACAAATGCAATGTTGTGTAGATGTCTATAAGGATCCTCTGATGGTAAGTCCACAAATAGCCCACAATTCTACAGCATCTGAAGTAACTCACTGGAAACAACGAACTTTGTGTTAGCCAATAGTGGTAGTAGTACAATAGCTCTACTAACCTCCATAGCCTTAGGATTCAACCTGTATTAATTCCACTAATAAGCATTGACATTAAAGTCCTATGGCTGTGGGGCAATATCCTCAAGAGGAGGTGGGTTCTCATTGCCAGAATTTTCATTCTTAGTTCTATTAAGAGTAACGTTAGTTGTATTGTTCGTGTTATCTTGGGCTATTCTTCTCAATGTTTTCAAGATTGTTGGGTCAAACAAAGTCAAAGGCCTTCCTCATGTGTTAGGCATACACTACACTTACACCTTGAAAATAAAAAAAAACAAAAAAAGTAAAATAAGGGAAAAAGGATTAGTACCCAAAACACTTTGAATTAATGAAGTCTAGCTATATTCCTCAGCAACAGTGCCAAAATCTTGATGTCGCCCAAGTTACACCTCTTTTTTGAGGATAAAGTGATCATGCCAAGGTATAGAACCTAACCAAGGTTAGAGTTAAACCTAAAGGAATACTGTAGACTTAAGAGAATTCAGTTAATGCAATTTAAGTGATTAACCACTTATCTCCCCAAAAAAGGGGGAGGGGTTTGTAGTAACAAGTAGAAAAGTAAAACTAACTAACACAAGAATTTAACCAATATGGAGAGAAATTAAGGTTTTGTGTTTCCCATGATTCCCTAACTCAGTATCACCAGTAACCTAATTCTTTTCTAGTTTGTAGTATGCAGGATGGTAAATTAAGTTCATCAAACCCTTTGGTCCAAGCGAAAGGAAAATTTAACTACGTGACTTGGACCATCTTCATAGTATGACATTACTAATCCTTACCTATTGGTCTCAGTACATCCTCCCCTTGGCCTAGTTTAGCTGATTAGATGAGAACACATCAATCAAATATGTTAATTAATCTCTTTTCCTATTATTATTACCTTGGTCCTATCAGTAACACTAGGTGGGTTCTAATGTTGGCCATTACTAAAAAACATGCAAAACGAAGAGATTTAATTAATACATGCATGCACATTTTCCAAGAATTATGATTTATTAGGTTGTACCTTGGTAGTTCTTAATGATTCTGACAATCCTAGTTGTGGATTCAGCTACTCATGATTTGTGTAGATGCAAGATTTATGAATTTGGATAACATATTAGAACACTTACAGAAAAATTGAGAACAAGTAAATCCAAGCTTCAATGAGAATCACAAGATTATAAGATCAAAATCAAACTATAAGTGTTTCTCAAAACTCTCTATTTTTTCCTCTACTTAATATCACTTTTTTCTATCAACTAGTCGAACTCTCTAAGAAAAATAATCTAAAAACCTATTTATAATATTTAAAATAAAGTTCTAAACAAAGTAGGAGAACCGGGTCGGCACACATCATGAACAACTTTATGGGATGTATTGTGATCCATGGCCCGTAATCGGGCTCTTGTATATTGGTGCTGCAAAACTGGACTTGAGATCTATGTCAACCCTCTACAACCCATAAAGTAATCTACGGCCTATAGGGGGTTTCATCTGATGAATCTTTAAAAAGTCCTTCTCTAATCCTCTGGGCATGAAATATGACCTATAACTTCTAAAATAGTTCACGATCCATTTGCATATTCATCAAACAAAGCTCAGCACCTTAGCCCCTCACTGGAACTATCGACGAGAACCCCATCACAGCCCAAAGAATGCTTTACGACCTATAAAGGTCTTGTATATTACCGAAAATAGCAACTTCCACATAATCTTCCCAAAATCCAATGCCAACCCTAGAATCTTGCAAATAAAACACAAAAACATAAAAACCCTACTAACACTACACTGAACATACAAACTTCTAAATTTTAAGTATTAAAAGTGTTGTATTTTGATATCACATGACTTAGATCTATCATATCAGATCATGGGCCCACTTCAGTTCTCACTTTTAAAGGTCATTTCAAAGAGGACTTGGCACCAACATGAAGTTAAGTACCACCTTTCATCCTCAAATCGATGGAGGACATGTTGAGGGCTTGTGTGTTAGAATTCAAGGGTAATTGGGATGATCATATGCCACTTATCGAGTTTGCTTATAATAGTAGCCTTTTTGCTAGCATTGATATAACTCTATCTGAAGCTTTGTATGGTAGGAGATATAGATCCCTGGTGGGGTGGTTTGAGTTGGTAGAAATGGCCTTGATTGGATCATATTTGGTGTTGGAGGCTATGGAGAAGATAAAGTTGATTATGGAGAGGTTGAGGATGCCTCAAAGTTGTCAAAAGTCTTATTTGGATGTTAGGAAGAGGGATCTTGAGTTTCATGTTGGTGATTGGGTGTATGTGAAGGCCTCATCTATGAAGGGTGTAGAACATTTTGGTATAAAGGGCCCCAGTATATAGGTCCTTATGAGATTGTTGAGCAGATTGGGAATGTAGCTTATATATTGTATTTGCATCCACATTTGAGTTCTATTTACCCGGTTTTCCATGTGTCTATGTTCAGGAAATTGATTGTTGATCATAGTATCATCTTGCCTTTAGAAGGTTTTGAGTTTGAGGAGAACTTATCTTATGAGGAAGTCACAATTGAGATCCTGGATAGCCAAGTAAAATGGCTTCTCAATAAGGATGAGGCTTCAATTAAGGTGCTTTGGAGAAATCAACATTTGGGGAGTGATACATGGGAGGCAGATTTGGACATGATGAAACAATATTGTCATGACTTGAAGAAGGGCGTAGATGTGACACAGCAAATGGGGAACCTAAAGGAACCCAAAACAAGCCTCTTAGCATATCATACAAACATCTTTCATCGCGAAAGCAAAATAGAATAATATAAGAAACATAAACAAGGGAAATTAGGATTAAGGGAAAGACATAAACACTTGAATAACATAAGTGAGTCAAAGCTCAAGCATAATACATAACTTGTCTAACAACTCCTCTAACATAGAACTTAGCAGGGGCCAAAACAAGCAACCGGGATCACCTACATAGTCAAAGAATACCATAAAGAAAGAGAATTTTTAATACACAACATAAGAACATAGACATTGTCTTCAGAATAGAGGACTCACCAACTAGCTTGATAGGAACTACTAGCCACGTGGAGGAGGAGGATGACCAAATGGACCTCCGATTCCTACATGGTAAAATCATGTTGGCGTACAGTATGTGTTACTACATTTGAATGTACTAAGTATGAAGGATATAATTCTACATGAGATGGGCAATTTAATCGAAATGCATAAAATTAAGCAATGGATAACATAATAATAATATGGCATGTACGAATAATGCTTGAAGTAAAAATATGCTTATATAGAACATATTACGCATGTAGAAAGAGATCATCATTTGACTAATAGGTTTACCACCTCCCGTCCTAGGTGATTCAAGTACCAACCTCTCAACTTAGTTGTCGAATGTACCACCTTCCATCCTAGGTGATTGAGGTATAAATCCCTTAATTAGGTTAATGAGGTATCAACCCCTCAATTAGGTTAATGAGGTATCAACCCCTCAATTAGGTTAATGAACATAACACCCTCCATCAAAGTGGTCATCTCACAACATCATAGAGGAAAATACCACGATATACATTCCTTCCATCATCATAAGGTCATTAAACTCATATGCCATGCATTAGGCCTTCAACAACTCAAGATACATAATTCAGACATTTTATCAAACACTTGGCGGGTGTGTAGTGCTAGTGTAAAATCATGCAATTGAAAAGTGAAATCATGCAAGAAAATTCAATGTAAAATGACCCATCAATACTTGGTGACAGCCTCAAGCAATATACATCAAAAACCTTCATCAAATCACATAATAGTTCATAGATTCATAGCTGAAAATATGAAAGATTATAGATCATGAAATAGTGAAGTCAATGCATCTTAAAATCATGTAAATCATCCCACCAAACATCATGATAAAACCCCATCATAGGTACTTGTAAATGATATCAAACTTCATAATAGTTCATAGATTTCATAACTTGAATCATGTATAGTCTCGACAGACAAAGATAACTTCATAGTATAAGCTCAAAATAGATATTTATGCATAATCAATAATATTTGACAAAACGCTAACATATTTCATGCTCATATTTCATAATAATAGATACCAATAAGAAATACAACTTAAAACAATATAAGTTTCATAAAAAGGAAAATTGGGCTTCATGGGTGAAAGTAACCCATGAATGAAACCCTCATACTTTAGACCTTGAATTTTTTGAAATTGAGTTGTGAAAGACTTGAAGTTTGGAAGTGGTTCTTGGAACCCAAAGCTTGCTCTTGAGTTCTTGAATTTGTGTTAGGGTTTTAATAGAGATTCTTGAGAGAATCTGAGAGTGTATTCCAATTGGGAGGAGTGAATTTGATCTTTAGGAGTAGGGTTTAGGTCTTTAGGAAGTGTTAAGATAGCATAGAAATCCCCAAAAACCAATAAAAATAACTAAATTTATGAAATGCCATTAATGAAATGGAATTTGGCAAAAACCCCTATATACCCCTACACATATGAGTTCTTCATAAACGGGCATGACTTCTTCATCCGAACTGTAAATAATGTGAAACCAAGTGAGTTGAAGCTAATTCAAAGAGCTTTAATTTGGTAGGTCATGGGTCACCTAGTTATTTGTGTGCTAAGAGATATTCTCCTTTAAAGTTGACCCTCCTACCAAGACTTATGCAAGGCCTACGAAAATTCCTTTGAACTTGGCTTGATGTAGGGGACCCACAATGGTCTTAAACGACATAAATAAGCTTAACTTAGATTTAAATTAGATATTGAAGATATAATAAGTTTCTTAAGATCTAGAATGAGCTTGGGACACTTGAATTTGGACGACATATTTGGCTAAGTGTTAGAGAGAGTTTTGGGGAATATCTTGAATGATATGGGGTTGTAAAATGACTAAGTATAGATTTTTTTAAGTACGGGGATGATTAGGCCCATAACCCAAAGACCATGGACAGGAACAAGAAAACTGGACAAAAATTAGACCTCTCCGCACCCCTGACCCATCGCGCCTGGGGCGCTCTTGGTCACTAGAATTTGCCAATTTTTGCAATTTCAAATTTTGATATGATTGCTCTACAATTTGGATTAGATCCTTTTACCTCTCAATTTTGCCACCTTAAAAAGAATATGAAGTTAGATTTTCGATATCATGGACGGATTTTGAGATATATGGAAATTACGATTCTGAGCACTTCTGAGCCACATTTTCGGGTAATTTTTTGAGTCGTTTCAATATCTCCCCTGGTAACATTCATCCCTGAATGTCAAAGAAATGTATATAAGAGTAGTCAAGATAATTTGATCCCATAGAAGAATGCGACAATGCAGTCAAACAATATTTTGAAAATCTCAACATAAGTGTCAAAATTACCATGAACTTGTCAACACAAACATGAATGCATGTAAATAATATAGGGGGGCTAAAACATAAGACTTGGAATTATTAAAAGAACTTGACATGTTATCACAAGCTTGAATAGAATGAAAGAGATACGACCATTACTTCTCCACGCCCACTCCGGCTCCCCGAGAGACACTTTCGACTTCATGATTCTTCCAAGGGCCTTAACGAATTCTACGTCCTTACAAATCAACCTTTACTCAATCCACCCAACTTCTTCGTTAGACCTTCTCATAACTCAACTTATCCCCCTCAATGTCCACAACCCCGAAGAGTCCTATTATACTTGAGTCACTAAAACATCTCCTCAACCTAGATTCATTAAGGATCGGACGAACCATATGCATATCCATAGGCGATCCAATTCATTTTCGGACTTACCAATCCTCCTCAACACTCTATAAGGACTCTGTAACCTTAAACTCAATTTCCTCTCTTGCCAAACAAACCATACCTTCCATGAGTGAAAACTTCAAATAGACCCAACCACCGTGCTTACATTTAAGATTCCCTACTCCCCACACCAACATAGGACCTTTGACGATTTTGGGTTGTTTCATCCTTTCCTTAATTAATCTCACCTTTTTCATAGCCTCCACAACTAGATCCAGACCCAACAAAGCCATTTCTCCCAATACAAACTACCCAACTGGGGACATACAATGTCTATCATATAGAGTCTCAAAAGGAGCCCTGTCAATGCTAGAATGTTAGCTACTATTAGCCAAATAAAACCTCTTTCTCAAGTCCTCAACACTAGTCACACACAACCTATCTTGGTACCTAAGCGCACCTCTCTCCCTTGGGAGAAAACCTCCACCTTGCAAACGCTCACTGAAGCCTTCAATTCTAACAAGGAGGGATCAAGATCTTGCGTTGCTTCTACCTCATCAACCAGGGAAGGTTTTTTAGCCAACATAGTCAACCTCTTCCAACCTAACCCTCAATCTAGCCAATCGATGGACCTCTCTAGTCACCCTTTTGCTACCACCATCAAAATGAACTAGGCTACCAATAGATACCCTACTCAAAGCACTGACCACAACATTAGTCTTACTGGGATGATAATGCACACGCATATCATAATCCTTAAGAAGTTCTAACCACCTTTTTTGTCTTGAGCTAAGATCTTTTGGGTGAACATATATTAGAGACTCAAACTAATCTGGGAGGCATCACAATACACAACAAACCCTTCCAACCCTTCTGGTAGAGATAAGATAGGAGCGGACAGAAACTTACCTTCAAGGTTTGGCAACTCTTTTCGCACTCGTTGGTCTACACAAACATAGCCTTCTTTTGTGTCAACTTTGTAATGGGAGAAGAAATAGAAGATATCCCATGTACCAGCCTCCAATAGTAACCCTCTAAGCCCAAGAAATTTCTAATGTTTGATGGAGCCCATGGTCTAGGTGAATTTCTAATCACATCCATCTCCTTAGGATCCACCTTAATACCATCCCTCGACAACACATGACCAAGAAAGGTAACCTCCTTCAACCAAAATTTCCACTTCTCGTACCTGGCATACAACTTTTGTTTACCCAAGATTTGCAACACTATCCCTAAATGGTTCACAAGCTCTAAATAAATCAATACTTAATAACTAGAGACCACCACAAACATAACAAGGTATGGATTAAAGACCCTATTCATAAGAGTTATAGATATAGTCGGGCATAAGTCAAACCAAAAGACACCACCCCAAATTCAAAATATCAGAAAGGACATTCACTAACTGATTAATCATCAAAATTTAACTCAATAGAAATAACTTAGGTTCAAAACCCCTAACTCTTACAAGATGATAAATGCAACCCTTAGTGATCCATTGTACCTTAAGACAAGAAATGGACTTACCCCTTCACAACCACATAACAAGCCCCCACTCAAGGATGTGTTTATTAGGAAATTAGAATCTAACTCTCCAGGCCCTACAATCAAAGGAGATACAACATCTTTGCAACTAATTCATACCAAGTATCAAAATCCACCATATCAAACCCAACAAGTCACAAGGCATGTCCTAATGCAATATGAATACAGAACAATACCTATGAACTTTCTAACAACAATAGATTCAACAAAGGAGTAGACACCAAAGGTTGCCATAAGATCTGGGGACACACAAACACCCACAAGAAACCCAAAAAGAATAGTGAAAAGAATTGTCGAACTTGGATCCATCAAAATCAAAACCTTCAACTTGCCTTCCTTCGCCTTTCTTTTTGAAGTGACATGCTCAACTAAAAGAGCAAAGAACATTTGTTGTAGGGGAAAACGTTATCTCACTTCTAAAGCATGACATAGACCATAAAGAAGGGAAATATTTCCTAAAACACCCATAGCCTCTCATTCATAGTCATGGTGTTCTTCAGTAGCATGAATAGGACTCTAATCGAAGTGGTGTTTTGGACTCCGAGGACCATGAATAACCTAATTCTCTGATACCAGGTTTGTTACAACCCACAATAGTGCCTAGATGTGACACGGTGGATGGGGAACTCGAAGGAAGCCCAATTAAGCCTCTTAGCATATCATACATACATCATTGGTCGCAAAAGCAAAATAGAACAACATAGGAAGCAGAAACAAGGGAAATTGGGACTAAGGTATAGAGTTAAACACTTGAATAACACAAGTGAGTCAAAGCTCAAGCATAATACATAATTTGTCCAACAACACCTCTAACGTAGAATTAGCGGGAGCCAAGATAAGCAACCGAGCTCACCCTCATAGTCAAAGTATACCATAAACAAAGAGTGTCTTTATTATATAGCATAAGAACATAGACATTGTCCTCGAAATGGAGCACTCACCAACTAGCTTAAATAGGAACCACTACCCACGTTGATGAGGAGGATAACCAAATGGACCTCTAATTCCCACATGGTAAAATCATATAGGCATAAAGTATGCTTTAGTACGTTTGAATGTACTAAGTATTTAGGATGCAATTCTAAAAGAGACGAAACATACTTGAAATGTATAAACTTAGGCAATGGATAGCATAATAACAATTGGCATGTACGAATAATGCTTGAAATAAAAACATACTTATATTGAACATATTATGTGTGGAGAAAGAGAGCATCATTTGGCTAATGGATTTACCACCTCCCATCCTAGGTTATTGAGGTACCAACCCCTCAACTTGGTTATGGAATGTACCACCTTCCATCTTTGGTGATTGAGGTATCAACCCCTCAATTTGGTTAATGAGGTATCAACCCCTCAATTAGGTTAGTGAACATCACAACCTCAATCAAAGTAACCATTTCACGATACTATAGAGCAAAATACCATAGGTATACATTCCTTTAATCATTATAAGGTTGTTCAACTCATATGCATTAGGCCTTCAACAACTAAAGATATATAATCCAAACATTTTATTAAACACTTGGCGAGTATGTAGTATTAGTGTAAAATCATGCAATTCAGGAGTGAAATCATGCAAGTTATTGAAGTTAAAACCACCCATCAATACTTGGTAACACCCGCAAGCAATATATATCAAATCCCACAATGGAACACAAATTCATATCTTAAAATACATGAGTTATTTCAAAAATTCGACTTCATATTCTTGTTAGGGGGAAAATTAAGTAGTAAATGGGTCTAATCCGAATCTAAAAGCAACTTATCAAAATTCAAAAATCAAAGTTTGCAACTTCCAGAGTGGTTTCACGCCCCAAGCACAACGAGCAAGGGCACTCCTATATGTATTTTTGTTGTCAATTTTGTGGTTCGGTCCAAGGCTTTTGGATCTTGGCCTAAGTCTTCACACACATGAAAATACCTATACTTAGCCATATTTCACCTTCATATCATACAAGACATTCCCAATACTTTCTCAAACACTTAGACTAATATTTCATCAGAATTCAAGTGTCCCAAACTCATTCTAGATCTCAAGAAACTCATTCAATCTTCAAGCTCTCATTAAAATCTAAGTCAAGCTTATTCATGTCATTTAATACTAGCATGTGCCCCTTACATCAATCCAAGTTCAAAGGAATTTCCGTTGTCTAATTTTTGCACAAGTACCTGTAGGAGGGTCAACTTTAAAGGGCATATCTCTTAGCACACAATAAACAGGGTGGCCCATGACCTACCAAATTAAACTCTTTGATAGGTGATTTTATATTGAATTTTCTTGCATGATTTGACTCTTAAATTGCATGGTTTAGGAATCAGACCCTCGCTTGATCATTTCCCTCCACGTGGCTAGTGCAACATCTTTAAAGTTCTTTGGTGAGTCCTCCATTTCGTCATAGTGCTAATGAACTCAAACTATGTTTATAAGACTAATTTTTGTCTATGTATATGCTTACTGTGAGGGTAAGCCCGGTAGCTTATTTTGGCCCCCCGCTATGTATCTAACTTTTAGAGTGTTGTTGGATATATTTGTATTATTCTATGAGCTATGAGCTTTGACTCTCTCTTGACTCTTGATGTTATGATAGGAGAATTGTCTCTTAGCCCCATTTATCCCTATCTACTGTATCTTATGGTATTTTATTGCTTCTATGAGCAAGAATGTGTGTGTAATATGCTAAGAGGCTTGTTTGGGGTCCCTTTGGGTTCCCCATTCGTTGTGTCACATCTAGGCCATAGGCTTGGGTTGTGACAAACTTGGTATTAGAGAACTAGGTTATTAGGTCCTTTTGTCCAACATACTAAGTCGATTAGAGTCTTATTCATGGTTGTGAAGCGTGCCACAACTATGAATAAGAGGTTATAAGTCATTTTAGGAAATGTTTCACTTCTTTATGGTCTATATCATGTGATATAGTTAGGTGCCCTAGGGATTATTGCTAATCCTAACCATTAGATTTCATGGTATATCTCAAACTACTCAGTATGGCAATATATCAAATGCGGAGGTTCGCAATGCTCTATTGGTATTGACCAAAGCGGTGACTAAATTGACAACTCACCTCAATCAATAGGTGAGTGCTCTCGAGGCTTCAAATGGTAAGAGAAGGGGTAGTGGGGCTAAGAGGGCCTATTTTGAAGGAACGTTCCAAAGTATCAAAGGTAGAGATGATGCTATGTGTCCAACATGTGGTAATGTGCATAGAGGCCCATGTTTGAGGGGCACCAATGCTTGCTTTGGTTGCGGTGTAGAGGGGCATAAGAGGAGGGATTATCCTCGTAAATAGAATAAGATTAAAGGGTGTGGTGATGTGGTAAATCATCTTGTATGCCCAAAATGTAGGAGGAATCATAGTGGTGCATAATGGAGGAACATGGGTGCATGCATTGGGTGTAGTGAGATAGGCCACAAAATTCCAGAATGTTACATGCTCACAATAAAGGTAAGCATGGACGACCATAAGGGCAAGGTGGTCATGTTTATTAAGGGGCTCAAGGAGGGGATGAGGTGCCAAACATAGCTACTGGCATGTTGAAATTTCCTTTGGCTTTGATGCATATGCCTTGATGGGCCCCAATGCCACTATCTCTTTCATTATTTCTTCTTGTTGCTAGTGGGCTTTGGTGTCTATCCTTTTGTTGAGAGTATTGTTGCTAGAAAGTTCATAGCAGTTGTTCTATGTTCTTATTGCATTAGGTCTTGCCTTTTAAATTGTTCAGTTGATGTGGTGGATTCTAATGCCATACTTAGGGTGGGTTAGTTGCGTTAGATGTGGTTTCTCCTTTGATTATAGGGCCCGTAGAGTTAGATTTTAATTCCCTAATAAACCCATCTTTAAGTTGTGGCTTGTAAGGTGGTTGTGAAGGGGTAAGTCTATTTCTTGTCACAAGGTAAAATTGATCTTTCAAGGTTCCAATTATCATCTTGTAAGAGCTAGGGGCGTTGGACCTAAGTTATTTCCATTAAGTTGTTTTTAGTGATGAATGAGTTAGCGAATGTCCCTTCGATACTTTGAATTTAGAATAGTGTCTCTTGGTTTGACTTATGCACCAGTTATGTCTATAGGTCCCAGAAATAGGGACTTTAATGTTGTGGTGGACTCTAGTGATGAACTATTGATGTATTTAGAGCTCATGAACCATTTAGGGGTAGCGTTTCCAAGATTGAGGGAAGAAAAGTTGTATGCTAAGTATGAGAAATGTGAATTTTAGTTGAAGGAGGTTGCCTTTCTAGGTCATGTGGTGTCACAGGATGGTATTAAGGTGGACCCTAAGAAGAGAATGTGATTAGAAATTGGCCTAGACCATTGACCCCATCGAATATTAGGAGCGTTTTGGGCTTAGAGAGTTACTATCGGAGGTTTGCAAATAGGTTCTCTTCTATTGCTTCTACCATGAAGAAGTTGACTGAAAATAAAGCCAAATTTGTGTGGTCCTATGAGTGTGAAAGGAGTTTCCAAACATTAAAAGACAAGCTTATGTCCGCTCCTATATCATCACTACCGAAAGGGCTAGAGGGATTTATTATGTATTGTGATGCTTCCCGGGTTGGTTTGGGTTGTATGTTGGTGCAAAATGTGAAGGTGATAGTGTGTGCTTCTAGACAACTCAAAGTTCATGAAAAGCATTATCCTACACATGATATTGAGTTAGCCATCGTTGTTTTTGCATAAAATATTTGGCATCACTATTTATATCGGGTGCATGTTGATGTGTTTACTGATCATAAGAGCATCCAATATGTCTTCACCCAAAAAGACCTCAACTTGAGACAAAGGAGATTGTTATAACTTCTTAAGGACTATAACATGAGTGCACATTATCATACTTGTAAGGCTAAATATGGTGGCAGATTCTTTGAGTAGGGTGTCCATGGGTAGCCGAGCTCATGTTGATGATGGTGGCATAGGGGTGGCTAGGGAGGTCCATCGGTTGACTAGATTGGGAGTTAGCTTAGAAGAGGGTAGTGACGGAGGTGATGTTGTTGTTGATGGTTCTAAATCTTCATTGGTTGAGGAGGTGAAAGCTAGCAACATCTTGATTCCTCATTGTCAGAATTAAAGGAATTAGTAAAAGATGGTAAGGTGGAGGTTTTCTCCCACGGGAGAGATGGTGCCCTTAGGTACCAAGGTAGGTTGTTTGTGCCTTGTGTTGACAGCTTGAAGGAAAAGATTCTTGATGAGGCTCATGGTTCTTCTTACTCTATTTACCAGGGTCTACTAAGATGTATAGAGATTTGAGAGAGGTGTATTGGTGGGGAGGCATAAAGAGGGACATTGTGAACTTTCTATCCGATTGCCATTATTACCAACAAGTCAAAGCTGAAGACCAAAGGCCAGGTGGCCTAACCCAAGACATAGAGATTCCTACTTTGAAGTGGGAAGAGATGAATATGGATTTTGTGGTTGGGTTTCCCAAGACAAGAATGGGTTTTATTCCATTTGGGTTGTGGTTAATAGGATGAGAAAATAGGGCCACTTTCTACCAGTTCAGACTACCTATGGGGCTGAAGATTCTGCTAGGTTGTACATCCATGACTTGGTGAGGTTGCATGGGGTTTCTTTGTCCATCATATCAAATTGTGGTGCATAATTCACTTCATAATTTTGGAGTTCCTTCCAAAGTGGTCTTGGAACCAAGGTAAATCTTAGTACGACCATTCACCCGCAAATGGATGGCCAAGTTGGAAGAACTATCCAAACACTTGAGGACATGCTTAGGGCTTGTGTATTGGCGCTTAAGGGTAGTTGGGAGCATCTTCGATTGATTGAGTTTCCATTTAGTAATTGCTATCATTCTAGCATCAGAATGGCTCCATTTGAGGCTCTCTATGGAAGACATTGTAGATCCCCGATTGGGTGTTTTGAGGTTGGAGAGATGCCTTTTTTGGGTTCGGATCTAGTTGTGGATGATATGGAGAAAGTAAAGATGATTAGAGATAGGTTGAGAACAGCCAAAAGTAGCAAAAATTATTATTTTGATGTGAGAAGGCGGGAGCTTTAGTTTAAGGTTGGTGATTGGGTCTATTTAAAGGCGTCACCCATGAAATGTGGTCTGTTTTGGTATGAAGGTCAAGTTGAGACCTAGATTTGTGGGTCCTTATAAGTTGATGAGGAGGATTGGTAAGGTGACTTACGAGTTGGATTTTCCTAGTGAAATGAAATTGGTTCATCCGGTCTTTCAGGTGTCTATGTTGAGGAAGTGTGTGGGTGATCCTAATGCTATTGCGCCTCTTGATGTTGTGGGGGTAGTTGAAGATAACTTGTCATATGAAGAGGTTCCAGTAGAGATCTTGGATGGGCAAGTGAAGAGGTTGTGGAAGGAGGATGTTGCTTCCGTTAAGGTCCTTTGGAGGAACCAAGTCGTCGAAAGTGCTACTTGGGAGGCCGAAGCGGATATGAAAAAGTGATACCCTTATCTCTTCCATCCTACTGAAGCCCAAGGTAATAATCCCAACCCTTCTATGTGATTTCATGTCTCATGTTCTAGCCCCTAAGTCATTTGCATGCATTCATGTTTACATTGATAAAGTTCATGGTGATTTTACACTTATGATTACACTTTCAAAATGATATTTTAAGTATATTATTGCATTCTTGCTAGGGTTGATTTCTTCATGATTGCTCTTCTCATATACATTTCTTTGGCATTCAAAGACGAATGTTCCCAAGGGGGAGATATTAAAATGATCCCAAAAAGTACCCAAAATATGCCTCAGAAGTGCTCGAAATCATAATTTTTGTATATCTCAAAATCCAGTCACGATATCAAAAATCAAACTTCAAATTCTTGATCAGGGGGTGAAATTGAGAGAGATATGGGTCTAACCTTGATTTACAGTGAATGATTTACAATTTTAATTTTCCAAGTTGACGAAAAACATTATGCCTGCGCCCCCCCTAGCGTAACGCGATTGGGGCGCGCCAGTGCCTTATTTTGTGCCCAGTTATTTTATTTTAGTCCAAGACCTTTGGGTCTTGGGACTAAGCCTCCCCATGCATGAAAATGCCATACTTGGCCTTCTTTTACCATCATATCATTCAAGTTATTCCCAAATACTTAGACAATATTTCACCTCCAAATTTCAAGTCTCAAAACTCATCCGGATTCTAAAGTCCTCATTCAAGCTTCAAGTCTCCATCTCCAATCTTCATCAAGCTACTCTCCAAAGCTAAGGTATGTGGGATTCTTTTATGGGTTCCTTTAACCCATGATACCCAAGCTTTCTTTTATTTAAAATTGCATGATTTAAAGTTGATTTACTCATGGGTCTGAATTATTATGAATTTCACTGCATACTATGTTAGGGTTTCATGAAATTATAGTTGTTTTAACATGTTTAAGCTATGAATATAAGATCTATGGTTAAATTTGATAAAGGTTTTTGATGTATATTGCTTGAGCATGTTACCAAGCATCTATTGATGGTTTTACATTTAATTTTCTAGCATGATTTCACTCTTGAATTGAATAGTTTTACACTAGCACTACACACCAGCCAAGTGTATGTTAAATGTTTTGTTATAGGTTTCTTGAGGAATTGAAGGTCTAATGTATATCTTGTGAGTTGAATGGCTATGTGATGAAGAAAGTAGTGTATGTATATGATATTATCTCTATAATGTTGGTAATTGAAAAGACTCACTCCGGGGGGGAGGGATTGTAGGCCCCGATAACCTTGTTGAGGTGTTTGTACCTCAATTGCCTCATTCGAGTGGTTGTAGGCCCGTGCAACCATGTTTAGGGTTTTGTACCTTGATAACCATATTGGGAGGTTTGTACTCCATCAACCATCTTGGGGGTTTTATACCTCGTCAACCATGTTAGGGGGTTTGTACCTCATCAACTTATTGAGGGGTTCATACCTCATTTGCCTCTCCAAGAGGGTGGTAGGCCTTGGATATGCACTAATAATAGTCTCCCCTTAAACATGTATTATGTTCTATATGAGCATGGTTCTACTTTAAGCATCATCCATACATGTCATATTGCTATATGCTCATCTGTTGCCTATGTTATTCATTTTGCTTATGGTGCATATCACTTGTTGCATTGCATCCTTCATACTGAGTATATTCAAACGTGTTAATGCATACTCTATGCCTACGTGATGTCACCATGTAGGAAACGGAGCTCCACTTGATCATTACCCTTCACGTGGCTAGTACGACATCTTTCAAACTTGTTAGTCTGTCCTCCATTCCGGGGACATTGGCCTATGTTCTGATACTATGTATTGCTACTCTATTCCTTTATTATATATTTTTAATATAAGGGTGAGCCCAGTTGCTAGTCTTGGCCCCCACTATTATCTATGCAGTAGAGGTGTTGTTGGACATGTTATGTATCTATGCAATGAGCCATGACTCTCTTGTTTCTTGATGTCTTTGGTATGAAAGTCTCCCCTTAGTCCCTTGCCGTTGTTTCTAATCTTTATGTCATTTACTTGCTTCCGCGACCAATAGTGTGTGATGATATGTTAAGACACTTGCTTGGGGTCCCTTCGGGTTCCCCATGCACCATGCCATGTCTAGGCCCTATTTTAGGTTGTGATAAACTAGGGTGAGCCCTATATGGTACTTACATATGAGAATTTGTTTTTAGTTTAGGCTAGGGATTGGGCCGCTAACCAAGGGTCTCATCTTTGGACCTAGGGGACTTTAGAAACTTATGACCCTTACCACATCCTGGACAATATCATTAGGACTGACAATACCAACACCTTGGGACCTTGGGAAGTCCTTGGAAAACCCCTATTAAAAACATGAGAAGATCCTTGGCCTTAGTGGAACTGGCCACCCCTTCGGCTTTGGAACTTGGCATCAAAACGGGCCCTCTTGGCCTTATGACCCTTTCTCTTCATCAACTTCTCCTCTTCCATTTTTTTGGCATAGGTCATCAAATTTGACAAGTCCAAGTTCCAAAGCACCACATTGTTGACACTCTTATCCTCCTTCAATTAATTGTACCATATTCGGCTTTACCCTTTGAGTTGGTAGGCCGCCAACACCACCTTATCTTCCGACCTCAAACCTATGATAGCCAACACCATGTAGACCTCATCAATAAACTCTTGAGGGTCCTCATCTACCTTAGACCAATAGAACTCCAGGGGATTCATACTCATAAAGTCTCTCACTTGAGAAGCCGGTGTAGGAGCATGAGGAGCTTGGGCCCCTTGGTTGGCTTGATTAGCCATGACTTGTGCAAGCAAAGTGAGAGCATCCTGAAGCTCTCAATGAGCTGGTTGCTCCTCGGGTGTGTAGGCTTTTTTCCTCTTGTATTAAGCATAACCTAGCATAGCAAAGAACAATCCTTAGGAGGGAACCTTACTTCAACCCTATAGCACGACTTGGAATATGAAGAAGGGAAACATTTCCAAAAATGCCTTATAACCTCTTACTCATAGTTGTGGTGCATAACACAACCATGAATAAGACTCTATTCGACACGGTGTGTTGGTCTCCGAGGATCTAACATAGGGGTGCTCTGATACCAAATTTGTCATGACCTAATATAGGGCCTAGACTTGACATGATGGATGGAAGAACCCAAAGGAACCCCAAATAAGCCTCTTAGCATATCATACACACATCATTGGTTGCATAAGCAAAATAAAATAATATGAGAAACATAAACAAGGGAAATTGGGAGTAAGGAAAGAGTTAAACACTTGAATAACATAAGTGAGTCAAAGCTCAAGCATAATAAACTCCTTGTCCAATAACACCTTTAACATAGAACTTAGCAGGGGCCAAGACAAGAAACCGAGCTAACCCTCATAGTCAAAGTATACCATCAAGAAAGAGAGACTTTAATATATAGCATAAGAATATAGACATTGTCCTCCAAATCAAGGACTCACTAACTAGCTTGAATAGGAACCACTAGCCACATAGAGGAGGAGGATGACCAAATGGAGCTTCGGTTCTTACGTGGTAGCATCATGTAGGCATAGAGTATGCATTAGTATGTTTGAATGTATTAAGTATGTAGGATGCAATGAGACAACAAATAAGCAATGTAATCCAAATGTAAAAATTTAGGCAATGGATAGCATAATAATAAGATGGTGTGCACAAATGATGCTTGAAGTAAAAATATGTTTATATAGAACATATTACGTTTGTAGAAAGAGATCATCATTTGGCTAATGGGTTTACAACCTCCCATCCTAGGTGATTGAGGTACCAACCCCTAAAGTTGGTTATGGAATGTACCACCTTCCATCCTAGGTGATTGAGGTATCAACCCCTTTTTTGGGCTAATGTGGTATCAAGTCTTCAATTAGGTTAATGAGGTATCAACCCCTCAATTAGGTTAATGAGGTATCAACCCCTGAATTAGGTTAATGAATGTCACCCCCTCCATTAAAGTTTTCATCTCACAACACTATAGAACAAAACCTTTCATCATCATAAGGTCATTCAACTCCTATGCCAGCATTAGGCCTTCAATAACTCAAGATACATAATCCAGACATCTTATGAAACACTTGGCGAGTGTGTAGTGCTAGTTTAAAATTATAAAATGCAAGAAAATTCAATGAAAAACCACCCATCAATACTTGATAGCATCCTTAAGCAATATACATCAAAATTCTTCATTAAATCCTACAATGGTTCATAGATTCGTAGCTTAAAACATGCAAGATTATAGATCATGTAATAGTGAAATCAATGCATTTAAAATCATGTAAATCAGCCACCAACATCATGGTAAAATTGCATCATGGGTACCTTGTAAATCATATCAAACCTCTCAATAGTTCATAGATTTCATAGTTTGAATCATGTATAGTCTCAATAGAGAAAGATTAGATCATAGTATAAGATCAAAATAGATATTAATGCATAATCAACAATATTTGACAAAATCCCAACAAATTGCATGCTCATATTTCATAATAATAGGTACCCATAAGAATTACAACTTGAAATCATGCATTTTCATAAAATAGGAAGATTGGGCTTCATAGGTTAAAGCAACCCATGAATGAAACCCACATTCCTTATACCTTGAATTTCTTGAAAAAGAGTTGTGAAGGACTTGAAGTTTTGAAGTGGGTCTTGCAATCCAAATCTTGCTCTTGAGGTTTTGATGGAGGCTCTTGAGAGAATTTGAGAGTGTATTCCAATTAGGAGGAGTGAATTTCATCTTTAGGAGTAGGGTTTTGTTCTTTAAGAAGTGTTAAGATAGATAGAAATCCCCAAAAGACAAATACAAATAACTAAATTTATGAAATGCCATTACTGAAACAGAATTTGGCAAAAACTCGTATATACCCCTGCACATATGAGTTCTATGAAAATGGGTATAACTTCTTCATCCAAACTCTAAATAAGGTGAAACCAAGTGCATTTTAAAGTTAATTCAAAGAGAGTTAATTTGGAAAGGAATAGGCCACCCAGTTCTTTGTGTATTAAGAGATATGCTCCTTTAAAGTTGCCCCTCCTGTCGGTACTTGTGCAAAACTTAGCCAACAGAAATTCCTTTTAAGTTGGCTTAATGTAGGGGACCCACTATGGTCTTAAATGGATAAATAAGCTTGACTTAGATTTGAATAAGTGGTTGAAGATTGAGTGAGTTTCTTGAGATGTGAAAGTGGGCTTGAGACAATTGAATCGGGAGAAATATTTGTCTAAGTGTTTGAGAGAGTACTGGGGAATGTCTTGTATGATATGAAAGTGAAATATGGCTAAGTATAGGTACTTTCACATTTGGGAAGACTTAGGCCCTAAATCCAAAATCCTTGGACTGGAACAAGAAAAACTGACAAAAGGAGATAGGTTCTTCGCACCTCTGGCGTGGAGCGCCTCGACACTAAAAATTGCTCATTTTGAAAATTCAAATTTTGATATGGTTGCTCTAAAATTGGGGCTATACCTATTTGCCACTCAATTTTCTCCCCGAACAAGAATATGAAGTTGGATTTTTGATATCATGCACGAATTTTGAGATTTATGGAAATTATGATTTTGGGTACTTCCAAGTCACATTTTTGTGCACTTTTTGGGGTCGTTTCAATATCTCCCCCATGGGAACATTCATCCCTAAATGTCAAAGAAACGTATATGAGAAGAGTAATCATGAAGAAATCATCCCCAACAAGAATGCAACAACATACCTAAAGTATCATTTTCAAAGTCTCATCATAAGCATAAAATCACCATGAGCATTATCAATATAAACATGAATACATGCAAATGACTTAGGGGCTGGAACATGAGACATGAAATCACATAAAAGGCTTGGAATTAGTACCTTGTGCTTGAGTAGGATGGAAGATATAAGGGTATCACTTTTGCATATCCGCTTCAGCCTCTCAAGTAGCACTTTTGACTTGTTAGTTCCTCCAAAGGACCTTAATGGAAGCAACATCCTTGTTCCTAAACCTCTTCACTTGCACATCCAAAATCTCTACTGGAACCTCTTCATATGACAAGTTGTCTTTACTTATCCCCACAACATCAAGATGCACAATAGATTAGAATCACTCACATACTTTCTCAACATAGACACATGAAAGATTGGATGAACCAATTCCATTTCACTAGTTAAACCCAACTCGTAAGCCACCATATCATTCCTTCTCATCACCTTATAAGGACCACATATCTAGGGCTCAACTTTCCTTTCTTACCAAAATGGACCACACCCTTCATGGGTGACACCTTTAAATAGACGCACTTACCAACCTCAGACTCAAGCTCCCTCCTTCTTACATCGACATAAGACTTTTGGTGACTTTTGGTTGTTCTCAACCTCTCTCTAATCATCCTTACTTTCACCATAGCATCCACAACCAGATCCGTACCCAACAAAGCCATCTCTCCAATGTCAAACAACACAATTGGGGATCTACAATGTCTAGCATAGAGAGCCTCAAAAGGAGCCATTCGATGCTAGAATGATAGATATTATTATATACAAACTCAATCAATCGGGGATAATCATCCCAACTATCCTTGAGCTCTAATACACAAGCCCTAAGAATGTCCTCAAGTGTTTGGATAATTCTTTCAGCCTTGCCATCCATTTGAGAGTGAAAGGTTGTACAAAGCTTTACCTTGGTTCCAAGACCTTTTTGGAAGGACCTCCAAAAGTGTGAAAAGAATTATGAACCACGATCAGATACGTGGACAAAGGAATCCCATGCAACATCACTAAGTCATAGATATACAACCTAGAATGACCTCCAGGGTCATAGGTAGTCTTAACCGGTAGAAAGTGGCTAATTTTCTCATCCTATCAACCACAACCCAAATGGAATCAAAACTCATTCTAGTCTTTGGCAACCCAACCACAAAATTCATATTAATCTCTTCCTACTTGCAAGTAGGAATTTCTATGTCTTGGGTTAGGCCACCCGAGCTTTGATGTTCAGCTTTGACTTGTTTGCCACAATTGCAACCGGATATAAATTTGGAAATGTCCCTCTTCATACTTGCCCACCAATACACCTCTCTATACATCTTAGTAAACCCCAGGTGAATAGAGTAACAAGAACCATGAGCCTTATGAAGAATCTTTTCCTTCAAGCTGTCAACACAGGGCACAAACAACCTACCTTGGAACTTAAGGACACCATCTCCCCTTTTGGAGAAAACCTCCACCTTACCATCTTTTACTAATCCCTTCAACTCTAATAATGAGGGATCAAGATCTTGCTTAGCTTTTACCTCCTTAACCAATGAAGATTAGAACCATCAACAACAATAACACCTCCATCACCACTCTCTTCTGACCTAACTCCCAATCTAGCCAACCGATGTACCTCCCTAGCCACTCCTATGCCATCATCATCAACATGAGCTAAGCTACCCATGGACACCCTACTCAAAACATCTGCCACCACATTAGCCTTGCCGAGATGATAACGCACACTCATGTCATAGTACTTAAGAAGTTCTAACCATCTCCTTTGTCTGAAGTTGAGGTCTTTTTGGGTGAAGACATTATGGAGGCTCTTATGATCTGTGAACGCATTAACATGCACACCATACAAATAATGACGCCAAATCTTTAATGCAAACACAATGGCGGCTAACTCAAAATCATAGGTAGGATAATTCTTTTCACGCACTTTGAGTTGTATAGAAGAATAGGCTATTAACTTCCCATTTTACCTCAACAAACAACCCAAAACAACCTGGGAAGCATCAGAAATTCAAAATACACAATGAATCCCTGTAGCCTTTCCAGTAGTGATAATATAGGAGTGAACACAAGCTTATCTTTAAATGTTTAGAAAGTCCTTTCACACTCATCTGACCACACAAATTTGTCTTTGTTCTGAGTAAACTTTGTCATGGGAGAAGTAATAGAAGCAAACCCGAATCACAAAACTCCGATAGTAACCCGCTTAGTCCAAAAAGCTCCTAATATCTTAGGGGGTCAATGGCCTACGCCAATTTCTAATCACATCCATCTTCTTAGGGTCCACCTTAATACCATCCCCCGACACCATATGACCTAGAAATGAAACCTCCTTCAACCAAAATTTACATTTGTCATACTTAGCATATAACTTTTCTTCCCTCAATCTTTGCAACACAACCCTCAAATGAGCCCTATGCTCCTCCTCACCATAATAATTGATCAAAATATGATCAATGAATACCACAACAAATGAATCAAGGTAGGGTTTAAAGAACCTATTCATTAGATCCATGAAGATGGTCGGTGCATTAATTAATCCAAAAGACGTCACAATAAATTCATAATGCCTATAACTAATCTAGAAGGTCATCTTAAGAATATCATACTCCCTTACCTTCACCTGATCGTAACCGGACCAAAGATCAATCATAGGAAAATGGCTATCCCCTTGCAATTGGTCAAACAAATCATCAATTCTTAGAAGAGGATACCTATTCTTGTTGGTAACCCTATTAAGTTACTGGTAGTTAATACATATCTAAGAGACACATCCTTCTTCTTCACAAATAACAATGGTGCACTCCTAGGTTATTGGCTAGATCTAATGAAACCTTTTTCAAACAAGGCCCTCAATTACTCCTTCAACTCCGTCGGGGACATACGGTAAGGGGGGAATAGAAATAGGTTGAGTATTGGGAAGGAGGTCCATACCAACATCTATTTCCCTCTTCGGAGAAACACCGAGGAGGTCATTTGAAAAGACATGAAGGAACTCATTTACAACTGGGACCAACTCAATGGAAAGTACTTTGGACTCCACATCCCTAACCCTCACAAGATGATAAACACACCCCTTAGAGATCAACATACAGGCTTTAATACAAGAGATGAACTTGCCCTTCACCACCACATCTTGACTCTCCAACTCAAGGATGGGTTACTTTGAGAATTGGAATTTGACCTTATGGGTTTTACAATAAATAGAAGCACAGTATACATGCAACCAATCTATCCCAAGAATAGCATCAAAATTAATCATGTACAACTAAACAAGATCACAAGGCAGTATTTTATGCAAGTTGCATTTGGGACAATATCTATAGACCTTTCTAGCAACAATAGATGCACCAATAGGAATAGCACCTCATATGACTCATACAACAGTTCGAGTTCAACATGGAACTTTTTTTTAATAAGAGAAAAGAGTGGCAGCAGGATCAACCAATGCATATACATCAAAATCAAAGACTTTGAACATACTAGTGACAATATGGAGCACCTTATCATCCCCTTGCCTACCATGCAAAACATAAAATTAATTGTGCCTTAGGGTACCATCTTGTCGGTCACCTCTACCTAAAGGAACCGTATTGGCACCCTAGCCTTGAGGAAGAATATCTTTACCCTTGTTGCGATCACGAGGGAAATCAACCTTTTGTGACCTACTTCCCCACAACCATAACATGTATTAGTGTCTCTCAAGCATGAGCCTTTATGACCCTTACCACATCTTAGACACACATCATTAAGAACAACAATAGCAACACCATGGGCCGTTGGGAAGCATTGGCGAACCCCCTATTAGAAGCATGAGAAGGCCCTTGGCCTCGGTAGAATCGGCCACCCATCACAAACTTGTTCATTCTAGACCTTGAGTCGGCAACCATGTGGGGAGCATATTTAGATAGTTGAGTAAACTTGAGGGCGTACTCCCTCACACTCAAAGATCCTTGTTTCAAGTTCATGAGATCCACCAATTTACCTTCTCTAAGCTCAAGAGGGAAGATTCGATTAGGAAAGGTCACCTTGAACTCTTCCCAAAGCACCACATTATTGACTCCCTTCTCCACATTCCATTAATTATAAAATATTTGTGCTACCCCTTTGAGTTGGAAGGCCGCCAACTCCGTCTTATCTTCCAACCTCACACCCATGATAGCTAACACCATGTAGACCTCATCAATGAACTCTTGAGGGTCCTCATCTATCTTAGACCTATAGAACTCCAGGGGTTTCGCCGTGATGAAGTCTCACACCCGAGAAGTCAATGTAGGACTATAAGGGTCTTGGGCCCCTTGGTTGGCTTGATTAGCCACAATTTGTGCAAGCAAAGTGAGAGCATCTTGAAGCTCTCTATGAGCCGGTTGATCCTTGAGTGTGCAGGCTTTTCTTCCTCTTATATTAAGCATGATCTAGCATAGCAAAAAACAATCATTAGGGGAAAAAACTTACTTTAACTCTATAGCACAACTTGGAACAGGAAAAAGGGAAATATTTCCTAAAACGCCTGATAGCCTCCTACTTATAGTTGTGGCATACAACACAACCATGGATAAAAATTTAATTAGCATGGTTTGTTGGACTCTGAGGATCTAACAACCTAGTGCTCTGATACCATATTTGTCTTGACCTAAGCCTAGGGCCTAGACGTGACAAGGTGTATGGGGAACCCAAAGGGACCACATGCAAGACTCTTAACATATCATCACACATCCTTGGTTGCGAAAGCAAGTAAATGACATAAAGATTAGAAACGAGGGCAAGGGACTAAAGGGAGACTTTCATATCATAGACATCAAGAAATAAGAGAGTCAAAGATCATAGCATAGATACATAACATGTCCAATAACAACTCTACTACATAAATAATTATGGGGGCCATGAGGCCAAGAGATAAGTAACATAATCAAAATGCATAAGCATAGGCAATGAGTAGCATATAACAATATGGCATGCATGTGAGATGCTATGTAGAAAATCATGCTTATATACATGATATAATACATGTGTAGGAAGAGAGCACTATCATATTGGTGAAACGTCGCACCCTACAACTGTTGGTGATTAAGGTACCAACCCCATCAATTGGTTGGTGGATCATCCCACCCTACCACCCTTGATGATCGAGGTACAAACCCCCCGACATGATTATCAAGGTATAAACTCACCGACATGGTTGGTGGATCATCGTACCCTACCACCCTTGGTGACCGAGGTACAAACTCCCGACATGGTCATCAAGGTACAAGCCCCTCGACATAGTTATCTAGGTACAAACCCCTCAACATGGTTACCTAGCGCGCAACCCCCTAGTAGGGCATGGTCACATTCCAACACTATATAGGAGAAAACCATATACATATGTTCATGCAAGGGATGGAATCATGTAAGGAAATCCAATGTGAAACCATCAATCAATATTTCGTAACATCCTCAAGCAATATACATCAAAACCCTTCACCAAATATCACCATAGACTTTAGATTCATAGCTTAAAACATAATAAAACAATCATAATTTCATAAGCCACAACATTGTGCGCAGTGAATTTCATAATAAGTAAAACTCATGAGTAAATAAACTTTAAATCATGCAAATATGAGTAAAAGGAAGCTTTGGCATCATGGGTGAAAGGAGACCATGAAAGAAATCCACATACCTTAGCTTTGGAGAATAGCTTGATGAAGCTTGGAGATGGAAACTTGAAGCTTGAATGAGAACCTTAGAATCCGGATGAGTTTTGAGACTTGAATTTAGGAGTAAAATATCTGGCTAAGGGTTTGAGTGAGTATTGGGGAATGTTTTGAATGATATGAGGGTGAATTATTGCTAAATATAGATACTTTCACATTTAAAAACACTTAGGCCTAAGACCAAAATTTCTTGGACCGAACATGAAAAATAATTCACAAAATGAACTGAGACGAGCCCATGCTGCGTCGCGCCATAGGTACAAAAACCTCACTGGAAATTGACATTTTGGAAAATCAAAATTTGATAAGATTGCTGTTAAATTGGAGTTAGACCCATTCAATTTTGACTCGCTGAACAAGAATATGATGTTGAATTTTTGATAATGCATGGATTTTGAGATATATGAAAATTATGATTCTAGGAACTTCCAAGACACATTTTTGAGCACTTTTTGGGGCCGTTTGATTATCTTCCCCTTGGGAACATTCGTCCGTGAATGTCAGACAAACCTATATAAGAAGAGTAGTCATGAAATAATCAGCCCCAACAAGAATACAACAACATACATAAAACATCATTTTCGAAGTCTCATCATAAGTGTAAAATCACCATTTACTTTTTCAATGTAAACATGAATGCATGAAAATAACTTATTGGCTGGAACATGGGACATGAAATCACATAGAAGGCTTGGAATTAGTATCTTGGGCTTGAGTAGGATGGAAGGTAAGGGTATCGATTTTTGCATATCCTCTTCGGCCTCCCAAGTAGCACTTTCGACTTATTGATTCCTCTAATAGACCTTAATGGAAGCAACATCTTTGTTGTTCAACCTCTTCACTTGCCTATCCAAGATCTCTAATAGAACCTTTTATTATGAAAAGTTATCTTTAACTACCACCACAACATCAAGAGGCACAATAGTATTAGGATCACCCACACACTTCCTCAACATAGAGATATGAAAGACCAAATGAACCAATTCCATTTCACTAAGCAAATCCAACTCATAAGCCATCTTAGCAATCCTCCTTATCATCTACCCACATATCTAGGGCTCAACTTGCTCTTCTTACCAAGATGACCACATCCTTCATAGGTGACACATTTAAATAGACCCAATCACCAACCTTAAACTCAAGCTCCGTCCTTCTCACATTGGCATAAGACTTTTGGCGACTTTGGGCTGTTCCCAACCTCTCTCTAATCATTCTTACTCTATCCATACCATCCATAACCAGATCTGGACTCAACAAAGTCATCTCTCTAACCTAAAACCGCCTAACTGGGGATCTACAACATCTATCATAGAGAGCCTTAAAAGGAGCCATTCTAATGCTAGATGATAGCTATTGTTATATGTAAACTCAATTAATTTGAGATGATTATCCCGACACCTTTAAGCTCTAATACACAAGCCCTAAGCATGTCCTCAAGTGTTTGGATAGTTCTTTCAGCTTGGCTATCCGTTTGAGGGTGAAAAGCCATACTAATCTTTACCTTGGTCTCAAGGCCTCTTTAAATGACCTCCAAAAGTGTGAAGTGAATTGTGCACCACAATCCGATAAAATAGACAAAGGAACCCCATGGAACCTCACCAAGTTCAATGTTGTACAACCTAACATAATCTTCAGCCCCATAGGTAGCCTTAACAGGTAGAAAGTGAGGTGATTTTGTCATCCTATCAACCACAACCCATATGGAATCAAAACCCTTTATAGTCTTGGGCAACCACGACCCATATGGAATCAAAACCATCTTTGGACTTGGGAAACCCAACCAGAAAATTCATATTAATCTCTTCCTATTTTCGAGTAAGAATCTCTATGTCTTTGATTAGGCTACCCAACCTTTGGCTTTTGGTTTTGACTTGCTGGCAACAACAGCAACTCGATACAAATTTGGGAATGTCCCTCTTCATGACTCCCCACCAATACACCACTCTCAAATATCTATAGATCTTAGTAGACCCCGGGTGAATAGAGTAAGAACCATGAGCCTCATCAAGAATCTTTTCCTTCAAGCTGTCAACACAAGGAACACATAACCTACCTTGGTACCTTAGGGCACCATCTTCCCCCTTGGAGAAAACCTCCACCTTACCATCTTTTACTAATGTCTTCAATTCTTACAATGAGGGATCATGATCTTGCCATGCGTTTACCTCCTCAACCAATGAAGATTTAAAACCATCAACAACAATAACAACTTCATCACCACCCTCTTCAAACCTATCTTCCAATCTAGCCAACTGATGGACCTCTCTAGCCACCCCTATACCACTATCATCAACGTGAGCTAGGCTACCCATGGAGACCCTACTCAAAGCATTCGCCACCACAAGAAGGTGATAACTTATGCTTCTAGAAAACTCAAAGTGTATGAAAAGAATTTCATACCCATGATTTTGAGTTAGCCGTCATTGTGCATGTTGTTGTGTTCAACGATCTTAAGAGCCTCCAATATGTCTTCACACAAAAAGACCTCAACATGAGGCTAATGTGGTAGCGAATGCTTTGAGTAGGGTCTGCATGGTAGCCTAGCTCATGTTGACAAAGGTGGCGTAGGGGTGGCTAGGGAGGTCCATCGGTTAGCTAGATTGGGAGATAGGTTTAAATAGGGTGGCAATGGAGTTGTTGTTGTTGTTAATGGTTCTAAATCTTCATTGGTTGAGGAGGTAAAAGCTAGGCAAGATCATGATCCCTCATTGTTAGAATTGAAGACATTAGTAAAAGATGGTAAGGTGGAGGTTTTCTCCCAAGGGGAAGATGGTGCCATTAGGTACCAAGGTATGTTATGTGTTCCTTGTGTTTACAGCTTAAACGAAAAGATTCTTGATGAGGCTCATGGTTCTTACTCTATTCACCCGGGGTCTTAAGATCTATAGAGATTTGAGAGTGGTGTATTGCTGGAGAGGCATGAAGAGGGACATTCCCAAATTTGTATCCGGTTGCCGTTGTTGCCAGTAAGTCAAAACCAAAAGCCAAAGGTTGGGTAGCCTAATCAAAGACATAGAGATTCTTACTCGAAAATGGGAAGAGATTAATATGAATTTTATGGTTGGGTTTCCCAAGTCCAGAGAGGCTTTGATTCAATATGGGTTGTGGTTGCCCAATACTATAAAGGGTTTTGATTGCATACGGGTTATGGTTGAATGAATGACAAAATCAGCCTACTTTCTATCGGTTAAGGCTACCTATGGGGCTTAAGATTATGTTAGGTTGTACAACAATGAACTTGGTGAGGTCGCATGGGGTTTCTTTGTTTATTTTATCAGATCGTGGTGCACAATTCACTTCACACTTTTGGAGGTCATTTAAAGAGGCCTTGGAACCAAGGTAAATCTTAGTATGGCCTTTCACCCTCAAGCGGATAGCCAAGATGAAAGAACTATCCAAACACTTGAGGACATGCTTAGGGCTTGTGTAATGGAGCTCCAGGGTGTCGGGATGATCATTTCCCATTGATTGAGTTTACACATAACAATAACTATCATCTAGCATCTAAATGGCTCGTTTTAAGGCTCTCTATGATAGATGTTGTAGATCCCCAGTTAAGTTGTTTGAGGTTGGAAAGATGACTTTGTTGAGTCCGGATCTGGTTGTGAATGCTATGGAGAAATTAAGGATGATTAGAGAGAGGTTGAAAATATCCCAAAGTCGCCAAAAGTCTTATGCCAATGTGAGAAGGACGGAGCTTGAGTTTAAGGTTGGTGATTGGGTCTATTTAAATATGTCACTAATGAAGGGTGTGGTCATCTTGGTAAGAAGGGAAAGTTGAGCCCTAGATATGTGGGTAGATGATAAGGGGGATTGGTAAGGTCGCTTACGAGTTGGATTTGCCTAGTGAAATGGAATTGGTTCATTTGGACATTTTGTGTATCTATGCTATCAGGCTCTACTTATTCCTATATATCAGCCTATTTTATTTCTTATATCATATAATGTGTGAGTCGCTTGCTGAGCCTATCTGTATTTCCACCCTGGTAGGTTAATCTTTAGTGGTGAATCATGTATATCGGGGTTGTATTATAACTTTTATGGGGAGACATACTATGGTTGACTTGATATTGTTAGATATGGTTAACTTAGATGTGATTTTAAGCATGGATTGGTTGACACCGTAGCATACAATTCTTGACTACCATAGGAAGACCCTAAACTTATCTTACCCCGACTAACCCTTAGTTAGTGTGGACTGGAGCACCTAGCTCCTATCCAAAGGATTTTATTTCTTATATCCATGCCTATTGTTGATGCAGAAGGGATGCTCAGCATATTTGGCTCATGTTCTAGCCTATTCTCATAAGCTAACATCATTGGAGACTATAACGATTGCTAGAAAGTTTATGGATGTATTTCTGACTTACATGGTGTTCCTTCGAACTATGATATTGACTTTACTATTGATATAGAGCCAAGCACTAAGCTTATATCTATTGCTCCTTATTAGATGGGCTTGATTGAATTGAAGGAGTTGAAGGAACAATTGCAAGATTTGTTGAAGAAGGGATTTATTCATTTAAGTGTATCTCCCTAGGGTGCTCCTATATTATTTGTGAAGAAGAAGGATGCCACTATGAGTATATGCATGTGTATTGACTATAACTAGTTGTATAAAGTGGCCATCAAGAACAAATATCCTTTACCTCGCACTAATGATCTTTTTGACTAGTTGCAGGGTGCCTCAATATTTTCAAAGAATAATTTGAGGTCTAGCTTTCAACACTTGACAGTTCGGGAGTCTGATATCCTAAAGATAGCTTTCCAGACCCCTTTTGAGTGTTATGAGTTTGTGGTCATGTCTTTTAGGTTTACTTATGCCCTATCTGCTTTTATGGAGTTGATGAACCAAGTGTTCAAGCCCTATTTAGATATCTTTGTAATCATGTTTATAAATGGTATCTTAGTTTATTCCAAGAATGAGGCCGATCATGTTCATCACTTGAGGATTGTACTTCAGAGATTGAGGAAAGAGAAGTTGTATGTATAGTTCTCAAAGTGTGAGTTTTGGCTCGGGTCTGTGGCTTTCCTCGGGCATATGGGGACTAATGATCATATTATGGTAGATCTGACCAAGGTAGCAGTTGTTCATGAGTGGGCTAGGTCTACTTTAGTAACAAAGATTTAGAGTTTCATTAGGTGGGTGGGGTATTAATAGTTTGTTTAGGGATTCTCCTCTATAGCAGCCCCATTGACTAGATTGACTTAGAAGGATGTGGCATTTCAGTGGATTGATGAGTGTGAGGTGAGATTTTAAAAGCTCTAGGAACTTTTGACTTTAACACCTATTCTTACCTTAGTTGAGGAGGGAGTACCACTGGAGGTGTATTATGATGCTTCTTGTGTTAGTTTGTCTAGTACATTGATGCAAAAGGGGAAACTGATAACTTATGCTTGTAGACAACTAAAGGTGTATGAGAGAAACTACCCTACCCATGATTTTGAGTTGGCTACGGTTGTGATTTTGTTAAAGTTATGGTAATATTATCTTTATGGGGTGCATTGTGAGATCTTTACTGATCATCAGAGTCTCAAACACCTCTTTTCTCAGCCTAATCCAAACATGAGCCAACGTAGGTGGTTGGAGTTTCTTAAGGACTATGATATCTCTATTCTATATCATGGTGGAAAGGTCAACATAGTTGCAGATGCTTTGAGCTGAAAGGCTACTAGTATGGGGAGTTTGGCATTCTTAAGGGCTGAGGAGAGGCCATTTGCTTTAGAGGTTCAGTCGCTTTCTAGATAGATGGTTCCTTTGGATATTTCTCCTCCTCAGAGTATATTAGCCTTTGTTGAGGCTAGATCTTCTTTGCTAGATCAAATATGTGACCATAAATTTGAGGATCCCATATTGTGCTTGATTCATGAAAAATGGTTGAAAGGTGAAACCAAGGTGGCTAATATTGATTCTTATCCTATTTTTAAGATAATTGGCAGAGTTTGTGAGCCTAAGGTTGGTGAGTAGGTGAGATTGATATTAGAGGAGGCCCATTGTGGTAGATATTCCGTTCATCTGGGTACGACAAAGATGTACCACGATCTAAAACAACATTATTAGTTGTTTGATATAAGGAGAGACATGCGGAGTTCATGGAAAAGTGTTTGAGTTATCAACAGGTTACATATGACCACCAAAGACCTAGTGGATCGATGTAAAGGATGCCCATACTCGAGTGGAAGTGGGAAAGAGTGACTATGATTTTTATTACAAAATGTGCCATAGCCTTGGGCAAGTTTGACTCAATTTGGGTTGTTGTTGATCATTTGACCAAGTCAACACACTTCTTACCAGTGAAGACTAGCTACAGTGCGGAGCTGTTGGGTAGGGTGTATATTTAGGATGTGGTTAGACTACATCGTGTTCCTATGTCTATAGTATTAAATAGAGGGTCTGTGTTCACTTTCCATTTTTGGTAGGCTCTACAACATGGTTTGGGTACTAATATGGATTTGAGTTTATCTTTTCACCCCCAGATAGACGGATAGTTTGACCGCACCATTCATGTGTTGGAGGACATGTTCGGGCTTGTGTGATAGATTTTTAGGATCGATAGGACCAATATTTACCATTGGCAGAGTTTGCATATAACAACAGTTACCATTACATTATCTAAATAGAACCATTTGAGGCCTTATATGGTTAGAGGTACAGATTACCCATTGGATGGTTTGTCTCAGGCTCAAGAGATGTGTCAAATGTGGATTTACTCAGAGATACCATAGATCAGGTTAGTTTGATTCAGGTTGACTATTGAAAGCTTAGAGTTGCCAAAAAAGTTATGCTGATCGTAGGACTATGCCTCTTCAGTTCTCTATTAGTGATAGTGTTCCGCTGAAAGTATCACCCATGAAAGGTGTCATGAGATTTGAGAAGAGGGGCAAGCTCAGTCCCTGATTCATTGGCCTATTTGAGATTTTAAGGACAGTTGGTTAGGTGGCCTATGAGTTGGCTTTACCACTGAGACTATCTTTAGTGCAACCTTTTTTTCTATGTTTCCATGCCCCGTCGTACATTTTAGATGAGTGTCATGTGATTTCTTACGATTTAGTGAAGTTGAGTTCAGACTTGTCTTATGAGGAGGGGTTGGTTGCTATATTAGATAGGGCAGGTTTGGAGATTGACATCCAAAGGCATACCTTCTTTGAAGGTTTAGTGACATCATTGTTCTATTGATGAGGCCACTTGAGAGTTAGAGTTAGCTATGCGGGCCAGATATCCTTCCCTTTTTTAGGCTCCAAGTACTTTCTTTTCCCTTATGTTTGATGACGATCATCATTTTCAATGGCATGTAACGACCTGATTGATCATTTTTTAACTTATCTATGAAAATTACTATTTTACCATCCTTAAGCTGTTTTAGGATTATTTTGAATTATGTGTATTCTTGGAACCAACATCTTGAGTTTTAAAAATTGAAAATACGAGTTTTAGTATTTTTGAAAGCTTAAGTTATTGAAAAAGTAAGTTTTGATGCCATTTTGTTTTTTAAGTGTCGGATCAGAAGTCTGTCAATTCCATCAGCTCTAAAATATCGAATTTGATGCAGGAGTAGTTACAAAACTAAATTTGGAGCTAACATGAAGTTTTTAGGTCCAAAGTTGCTTTTTTTTTCTAGAGCCAAAGTTTGACTTTGATCAATATTTGGAGTTAAGAGGCTTGGATCAAAATTCTGACAATTCTAGTATTTCCTAATGGTAAAACTAACACTAGAAATGGTCTCGTCATAATTTTTAGAGTTGTCGAAGCCAATTTTTGTATTTTGAATTTTAAACTAGTTTATTTGACTTGCATAGCTAAATATGTCATGCAGACATCAAAATTGATTTTTAATTATTTTGTTGAGTCACGATCGCCGTTTCTAGTATGGATACATGATTGGTTGGTGAAATTCTATTTTGTAATGTGTTTCGAGTGCCCATTCCGATAATTAGATAGACTTGTGTTTAGCTGGTGCAACTTCTGCTTGTATATGCACTGGGCTCCGCATTGACGGAGGTGTACTTGACACTACTCCGCATCCCAGGTCCAAGCTTCTGCATTGGCGGCGGTCAGTGATGCAACCCTCCATGTTTGTGGCCTTTGCTCTAGGGTACTTGTGAAGCCTTGTTCTGTTGACATAATGATTATTGATGAGATAATGATGCTATAAGAAATAATAATGGTCTTGAGATACTAGTTGATACACATGATATAACCCGTTTGTTGTGATGGCTATTGTATACGTCAATTGACATTCATATTGCTATTATGTATATTTTTCAAAGGATGCATTGGTATGCATATATCTTATAATTGATTAATTGCATTGGTATGCATACATCTTGTTCTTGATTGGTTGCATTGGTATGCACACATCTTATTCTTAATTGGTTGCATTGGTATGCATATATTTTATTGCATATGTATAATTTGACACATTATAATACATTGAGACATTTTATTATATGGCCTGCGACACCTTGAGACACTTCAGTATGAGGCCTGCGACACCTTGAGACACTTCAGTATGAGGCCTGCTATGCCTTGAGATAATTCTAATTATGGCTTGTGATGACTTGAGATATTTGAGTAAATGGATTGCGATGCCCCCTGATTCTGTCTGGTAGTTTATAAATGATATCTTAGTTTATTCCAAGAATGAGGCCCATCATGTTCATTACTTAAGGATTGTACTTCAGAAATTGCTGGAAGAGAAGTTGTATGCATAGTTCTCAAAGTGTGAGTTTTGGCTTGGGTCTGTGGCTTTCCTCGGGCATGTGGTGACTAAGGATCATATTATGGTAGATCCGACCGAGGTAGCAGTTGTTCATGAGTGGGCTAGGTTTACTTTAATGACAGAGATTTAGAGTTTCTTTAGGTTGGCAGGGTATTATTAACAGTTTGTTCAGGGATTCTCCTCTATAGCAACCCCATTGACTAGATTGACTCAGAAAAATATGGCATTTCAGTGGACTGATGAGGGTGAGGTGAGATTTTAAAAGATCAAGGAACTTTTGACTTTAACACCTATTCTTGCCTTAGCCGAGGAGAAAGTACCACTCGTGATTTATTATGATGCTTCTAGTGTGGGTTTGGTTGGTACATTGATCCAAAGGGGGAAGGTGATAACTTATGCTTGTAGACAACTAAAGGTGTATGAGAGAAACTACCCTACCCATGATTTGGAGTTGGCTGCGATTGTGATTTTGTTAAAGTTGTGGTGACATTATCTTTATGGTGTGCATTGTGAGATCCTTACTTATCATCAGAGTCTCAAATACCTCTTTTCTCAACCTAATCTGAACATGAGACAACGTAGGTGGTTGGAGTTTCTTAAGGACTATAATATCCTATTCTATATCACGGTGGGAAAGCCAACATAGTGGTAGATTGTTTGAGCCGAAAGGCTACTAGTATGGGGAGTTTGGCATTCTTAAGGGCTGAGGAGAGGCCAATTACTTTAGAGGTCAGTCGCTTTCTAGACAGATGGTTCGTTGGATATTTCTCCTCCTCAGAGTATATTGGCCTTTGTTGAGGCTAGATCTTCCTTGCTAGATCAAATATGTGACCATAAGTTTGAGGATCCCATATTGTGCTTGATTCGTGAAAAAGGGTTGAGAGGTGAAGCCAAGGTGGCTATTATTGATTCTTATCGTGTTTTGAGGATAAATGGTAGAGTTTGTGAGCCTAAAGTTAGGGATTAGGTGAGATTGATATTAGAGGAGGCCCATTGTGGTAGATATTCCATTAATCCTAGTATGGGAAAGATGTATCACGATCGAAAATAACATTATTAGTTGTTCGATATGAGGAGAGACATAGCGTAGTTCATGGAAAAGTGTTTGAATTATCAACAGGTTATTTATGACCACCAAAGACCTAGTGGATTGATGTAAAAGATGCCTATACCCGAGTGGAAGTGGTAAAGAGTGACTATTTATTTTGTTACAAGATTTCCCATGGCCTTGGGCAAGTTTGACTCAATTTGAGTTGCCGTTGATCATTTGACTAAGTCAACACATTTCTTACCAGTGAAGACTAGCTACAGTGCAGAGTTGGCTAGGGTGTATATTTAGGATGTGGTTAGATTGCATGGTGTGCCTGTGTCTATAGTATTAAACAGAGGGTATGTGTTCACTTCCTATATTTGGTGGGCTTTACAACGTGGTTTGGGTATTAGTGTAGATTTGAGTTCATCTTTCCACCCCCTAGACGTATGGATAGTTTGACTGCAATATTCATGTGTTTGAGGATGTATTCGGGCTTGTGTGATAGATTTTTGGGATCGGTGTGACCAACATTTACCATTGGCAGAGTATGCATATAACAACAGTTACCATTCTAACATCTAAATGGCACCATGTGAGGCCTTGAATGGTCAGAGGTACAGATCGGCCATTTGATGGTTTGACTCAAGCCCAAGAGATATGTTATATATGGATCTACTCAAAGATGCCATAGATCGGGTGAGTTTGATTCAGGTAGACTATTGAAAGCTCAGAGTTGCTAGAAACGTTATGCTGATCGGAGGACTACGCCTCTTGAGTTCTCTGTTGGTGACAGTGTTTGGCTAAAAGTATCACCCATGAAAGGTATGATGACATTCGAGAAGAGGGGCAAGCTCAGTCCCTCATTCATTAGCCTATTTGAGATTTTGAGGACAGTTAGTGAAGTGGTCTATGAGTTGGCTTTACGACCGAGACTATATTTAGTGCAACCTTTTCTCTATGTTTCCATCCCCCATCATACATTGCAGATGTGTCTCATGTGATTTCTTATGATTTAGTTAAGTTGGGTTTAGACTTGTCTTATGAGGAAGGGCCGGTAGCTATATTAGAAAGGCAGATTTGGAGATTGAGATCCAAAGGCATACCTTCTATGAAGGTTCAGTGATGTCACCGTTCTATTGATGAGGCTACTTGAGAATTAAAGTTAGATATGAGGGCCAGATATCCTTGCCTTTTTTAGGCTCCAAATACTTTTTTTCCCTTATGTTTGAGGACGATCATTATTTTTAATGGCATGTAATGACCTGGTTGATCATTTTTGAACTTATCTATAAAAATTATTATTCTACCCTTCGTTAAGATATTTTTGGCTTATTCTGAATTATGTGTATTCTTGGAACCAACATCTTGAGTTTTAAAAATTGAAAATATGAGTTTTAGTATTTTTGAAAGCTTAAGTTATTAAAAAAGTGAGTTTTGATGCCATTTTTTTTGAGTGTTGGATCAGAAGTCTGTCAATTCCACAGCTCTAAAATATCGAATTTGATGCAGGAGAAGTTACAAAACTAAATTTAGAGCTAACATGAAGTTTTTAGGTCCAAAGTTGCTTTTTTTTTTCTAGAGCCAAAGTTTGACTTTGGTCAATATTTGGAGTTAAGAGGCTTGGATCAAAATTCTGACAATTCTAGTATTTCCTAATGGTAAAACTAACACTAGAAATGGTCTCGTCATAATTTTTAGAGTTGTCGAAGCCAATTTTTGTATTTTGAATTTTAAACTAGTTTGTTTGACTTGCATAGCTAAATATGTCATACAGACATCAAAATTGATTTTTAATTATTTTGTTGAGTCACGATCGCCGTTTCTGGTATGGATATATGTTTGGTTGGTGAAATTCTATTTTGTAATGTGTTTCGAGTGCCCTTTCTGATAATTAGATAGACTTGTGTTTAGTTGGTGTAGTTCCTGCTTGCACTCTGCGTATGTGCACTAGGCTCCGCACTTGCAGAGGTGTACCTGACACTACTCCGCGTCCCCGGTCCAAGCTTCTGCGTTAGCGGAGGTTAGTGATACAACCCTCCGTGTTTGTGGCCTTTGCTCTAGGGTACTTGTGAAGCCTTGTTCTATTGACATAATGATTATTGATGAGTTAATGATGTTATAAGAAATGATGATGGTCTTGAGATACTAGTTGATACACATGATATAACCCCTTTGATGTGATGGCTATTGTAAACATCAGTTGACATTCATGTTGCTGTTATGTATATTCTTGAAATGTTGCATTGGTATGCACATATCTTATAATTGACTAATTGTATTGGTATGTACATATCTTATTCTTGATTGGTTGCATTGGTATGTACATATCTTATTCTTGATTGGTTGCATTGGTATGCACATATTTTATTGCATCTATACCATTTGACAGATTATAATACATTGAGACATTTTATTATATGGCCTGCGACGCCTTGAGACACTTTAGTATGAGGCTTGTGATGCCTCGAGGTAATTCTAATTATGGCTTGTGATGCCTTGAGATATTTGAGTACATGGCTTACGACACCCCCTGATACTGTTTGGTAGCTTCGGATTGATAGTTGTGCACATCGACCCTGCGACGGTCGAGATTCTACCTCATACATGGCCTGCAACCCTATTGCATTGATTGTATTGCATTGCATCTTTGATTGAATTTATTCTCTTTACTTGCTTATATCAATATTTATATTGTGTACTAACCTTTGGTTGCAGATGGTAGAGACTCTTAGTTATTACACACTTGTTCGATTTCTCTTACCCAGTCGATTTAACCTACGGAGTATGTTTTGATGTACTCAACCCTACTTTGTTTCCTCCCTACAAATCAAGCACAAGGTAGTTGATTCACTCTAGCAGAGCTTTCTTCAGTTATCTAGATCTTAGTGGTGAGGCTCAGACCTCGAGTCATCGTGGATCTTTGAGGCTTCTTTTATTACTTTCTTTTTCAAACATTGTATCAGATATTATCAGCTTTGTATTCCATTCGAGACAATTGCATTTACTCTATTGTTCCACTTTACATGTTGTTGTACTCATGACTCCATATTTTGGGATTTCGTATGTTATGTTATGATTGTTTCCATCTTACTTTATTCTCTTTAGTTGCAATTCGAATTTGGGTCATGACACCAATGGTTCAAGAAATAGTCCAAATAAATTAGCAATCTATATGAAAGATATCAAACAAGAACGATAAAATAAGCTCTAAAGTAAATAAAGAGAATAAGTCTAAAATGACAACACTTGAAATGACAGAGATATCGAGTCCCACACAAATCAACAGACTCAATCTTCCCTTGTTTAAATGTTGTGAACTGGCTCTAATGGATGAACTGAGTGTTGAACCAAGATTAGACCTGTAGCTAATCTTTGAAAATGAGAACACAAGCAGTGGAAAAATAAATTTCATAAAACTTTATTTGTGCCTTGAGGAATTAGAGAAAATTGACAGTGCAAGAATAATTCCTAGGATTACAAGAAAAGAGGAAAATAATAATGTTGCCCAACAATTAAGAAATTGTGTGCCTACAATTTGATCGGACCAAACCATAAATAAAAAAATGAAGAGATTGTTGGTTGGTTCAACTTGTAGTGGCTTCTCAACTTGCTTTAATGGCAGATTGAATGGAAAGGTTCAGGAAATAATAGATAATAGAATCAATCCAATTAGGTTTCTAGTAAAAAGCTCTGATTTGAACAAAATTTAGATGGAAGTGTAAATGTTTTAGTGTTTTTGCTGAAATTAAATTTTTTTGTTACCAAGATTTGAAGCAAAGGACTAAAATTGAATGAATCTTGAAATCTTAGAGTCAAAATTAGCGACTAATCAATTTTTCTTAAAATTTACGACAATAGAAAAATTTAGATTGTTGTCCAAAAGATTCATGAGCTGCAAGAGAAATCCAAATAATGTCAATTAATTAGTTATGATGAAAGGGAAATGCTAAAATTTGGCCATAAATGTATAAAGATAATACTAGCCTTTCTCTTTTAAATAAATTAAGTCTTTTCTAGTTAATAAATATTAAAATATTTATTATTTTCAAAATTACAACTTAATGGCGACACTGATTCTAAGACTCGGAACATCAAAAGTCTTAAAATTCATTCAAACTTTTAAAACTCTTTTTACTTGTCTTCTTCATTTGACTTTTTCTATATAAACAAATTACAAAAAGTAATGCCTAATGTAGGAAGTTACTACATATTTTAAATATTTTGTAGGTATAGAAAATTATACAATTTATTTAATTTGACAAATTATATATTTATTTATAATTTAAAAAATGATAGATATACTTTATATGACTAATCTCTTTTTAATATACTTTATACATATAATTATCGATTCTTTCAAATTCATATTTCCTTAGTGCAATTTAAATAGCTTTATCACTTAATTTAAGTTGAAATTTAATCATTCATCCCAACTCAAAAAGGAGTTTTACGTTTGACATGTAATATTCTTTTTTTTATTATGATGCTTAGAATAGTCTTACAATTTCAAATGACCATTTACAATTTTATTGTTTAGATTAAATTCTTCTTCTTCCTCTTATTGTTGTTATTATTGTTATTCTTCTTCTCCTCCTCCTCCTCCTCAACCTCCGCCTCCTCCTCCTCCTTCTTACTTCTTCCTTCTCTTTCTTTTTCCTCCTCCTCCTCCACCTCTTTCTCCACCTCCTTCTCCTCCTCCTCCTCCTTCTACTTCTTCCTCCTGCTCCTCTTCCCTCCTCCTCCTCCTCCTGCTCCTCTTCCCCCTCCCCCTCCCCCTCCTCATCTTTCTTCTCCTCCTTCTCCTCCTCCTCCTCCTCCTCCTCCTCCTCCTCCTCCTCCTCTTCCTTCTTCTCCTCCTCCT
>JAOTQJ010206394.1:0-37125 GCA_025642045.1 Solanum sejunctum
ACGGGATAATGTACTGAGTATGTAAGGCAGGATATACTATATATATAAAGTAACAACTCAAATGAAACCATGCATCTTTGGAAGATCAGGGTCCACCCTTAGTTATACTGTGGAATCATGTACTTTATGTCCTTTATATCATTTTACCTTTACTGTAAAATTTGTACTGTAAAATTTGTGCACAGCTATAATCATATAACCAACTAATCAGTGGTAACTGTATTAGCATTGTCCCTATGCTAGGTTCATAATTGAACCCCCTTGGGCTCTACCCATCAATCTGTATTGGGATCGTCCATATGCTAGGTTCATAATTGAACCCCCTCGGCCTCCACCCATCAAACTGTATACTGTATCTTTCCAATTACCTTTGAGATGATTCTTTTGGTGGCCATAATATTGGAGCTATAAGATTATATATGTAACATATGACATGTGGATAATCACCTACTATGTTGTAGATAAGTATTTGAAGGAAGGGAAGGTTATTTCGGGTTAGTAGCAAGGTCATAGAACGAGGTATATAAGGTTACCTGATTCCGTATTGTTTGGCATGAAACAGAGATACTTCCTTGGTACTAGACCCTTGCAATTGGTCAAAAAAATTATCAATCCTTAAAGAGGATACCTATTCTTAATGGTGACCCTATTCAGTTGTCAATACACATCCTAAGGGACCCATCCTTGTTTTTCATAACCAACATTGGTACACCCTAAGGTGATTGGCAAGGCCTAATAAATCCCTTCTCCAATAAGTCCCCCAATTGTTCCTTCAACTCCTTCAACTCTGTCGGGGCTATGAGGTAAGGGGGAATAGAAATAGGTTGAGTATCGAGAAGGAGATTTATACTAAAATCTATTTTCCTTTTGTGAGGAACACCGGGAAGGTCATTTAGAAAGACATCAAGGAACTCATTAACAACTGGAACTGACTCTATGGGAAGGACTTTGGACTTCACATCCCTAAACATCACAAAATGGTAAAGATACCCTTTAGAGATCAACTTACGGGCCTTAATATAAGAGATGAACCTACCCTTGACCAATACTTCATGACTCTACCACTCAAGGAGGGGTTCATTTGGGAATTAGAATTTTACCCTTTGGGTCTATAATCAATAGAACCATAGTATGCATGCAACCAATCCATCCCAAGAATGGCATTAAAATCAACCATGTCAAACTCAACAAGATCACAAGGCAACATTTTATGCAAGATACAAAGAGGACAACTTCTATAGACTTTCGTAGCAACAATAGATGCACCAATAGGAGTAGACACCTCATATGACTCATGTAATAATTCGGGCTCAACTTGGAACTTTTGGCAACAAAAGGGATAACAAAAGAAAGAGTGGCACCCAGATCAATCAATGCATACACATCAAAGTTATAGATTTTCAACATACGGGTAACAATATCGGGGACCTCATCAACCCCTTGCCTCCCATGCAAAGCATAAAACAAGTTGTGCCATGGGGCACCATCTTGTCGGCTACCTCTCTCCAAAAGAACCGTATTAGCACCTTGAGGAGAAATCTCCTTACCTTTGTTGCAAGTTCGAGGGCAATCTATTGCCTTGTGCATTGCCTTATGCCCCATTTCCCCACAACCATAGCAAGCACTGGTATCCCTCAAGCATGGGCCATCATCATCCTTACCACACTTCGGACACAAATCAATAGGAGCCATACCCCTACTACCTTGGGCAATCAAAAAATCATTTGCAACCCTCTTTTAAAATATATGAGAATACCATTGGCCTCGATGGAATTGGCCACTCTTTTGGAACTTACCCTCAAAGTGGGCCCTCTTGGCCTCATGACCACTCATCTTCCTTAATTTCTCCTCTTCCATTTATTTGGCATAGGTCATCGACTGTGGCAAGTCCATCTCAATATTCAACATGGTGGACTAGCATTCTTCTCTTACTAAGTCTTCTCTCACTAAGTCGGTCACACCCATCACGAACTTGTTCATTCTCGACCTTGGATCGGCAACTAAGTGAAGAGCAAACTTTAAAAGTTGGATGAACTTAAGGGTATACTCCCTCACACTCATATACCCTTAACTCAAATTCATAAATTCTACCAATTTGACTTCCTTAAGCTCAAGAGGAAAAAACCGATTAAGAATGACCGCCTTGAACTCTTCCCATAGAACCACATTGTTGGATCCTTTTTCCTCCTTCCATTAGTTGTACCATATTTGTGCTACCTCATCGAGTTGGTAGGCCACTAACTCTGCTTTATCCTCCAGGCTCACATCCATGATAGATAAAATCTTGTAGACCTCGCCAATGAACTCTTGAGGGTTCTCACTCACCTTCGACACTTGGAATTTCAACGGATTCATCCTTATGAAATCTCTCACCTGAGATGCCAATGTAGGAGCATGAGAGGCATGGGCCCTTTGGTTGGCTTGATTAGCCACCACTTGTGCAAGCAAAGTGAGAGCATCCCTAAATTCTCCATTGGTCGATTTCTCCTTGAGTGTGCGGGCTCATCTTCCCCTTATGTTAGGAATGATCTAACATAGGAAAGGACAATCGTTAGGGGCAAAAACTTACTTCTACTCTATAACACGACTTAGAACATGAAGAAGGGAAATATTTCCTAAACATCTCATAGCCTACTACTTATTGTTATGGCGCATAACACAACCATGAATAAGACTATAGTCAACGTGGTGTGTTGGACATTGAGGATTTAAGAACCTAATGCTCTGATACCATCTTTGACACATCCCAGGCCTAGCACATTGACGTGACCAACGATGGAGAACCCGAAGAAACCCTAAACAAATCTCAGAGCATATTATTACACATCCTTGATCGTGAAAGCAATTAGAATAATAATAAGAGATAAGCATAAGCAAGGGAATTAGGGCAAAGGGTAAACTTCCATATCAAGCAGTGCACCAGTTCCTACATGGTGACATGTATGCATAGAGTATATATTAGTATGTTTGAATATACTAAGTATGCAAGATGAAATACAACAAGTCATGGTAACATAATCAAAATGCATAAGCATAGGCAATGAGTATAAATAGTAATATGGCATGCATGGAAGATGCTCGTTGTAAATCAACCTTATACGGATCATAAAGTAACTATAAGTAGTGGCCATTCTTAGTGCAAGCCAAGGCCTACCACCCCATTGGATAGGAGTATGAGGTACAAATCCCTTCATGAGGTTGATGGTGTACAAAACCCCCAACAAGGTTGATGGAGTACAAACCCCCCAACAAGGTTGATGGGTTCAAACCCCCAAGAAGGTAACCCGAGTGTACTAGCCACCAAATTAGGCAATTGAAGTACAAACCCCTCAATAGGTTACCTGGGCCTACAACCCCCTAAGCTAGGCTTGCTCATCCCCTACACTATAGAGATAGTATTATATACATATACACTCCTTTCATCATCATATACATACATTCCTTTTCATCATCATTCCTTCATCCCTTCATCATCATTTCACCATCATAAAGTCATTCAATTCATAACACATGCATAGAACATTCAATTCCTCAAGAAACCATAACCGGACATTTTATCAAACACTTAGAGGGTGTGCAATGCTAGTGTAAAATCATACAACTCAATAGTGAAATCATGTAAGAAAATTCATTGTGAAATCATCAATAGATACTTGGTAATACCTTCAAGAAATATACATCAAAGCCTTTCATCAAATCTCACAATAGATCTTAGATTCATAGCCCAAAATATAGTAAAACAGTCATAAGTTAATAAACTCCAACATAGTGTGCAATGAATTTCATAATAAATAAGATCCATGAGTAAATCAAATTTAAATCATGTAATTTTTAAGAAAAGAAATCTTGGGCATCATAGGTGAAAGGAACCCATGAAACCAACCCAGATACCTTAGCTTTGGAGATGAACTTGATGAAGTTTGGAGATGAAGACTTGAAAATTGAGAGGAAATCCTTAGATCTGGATAGGGTTTTGAGACTTGAATTTAGGAGTAAAACATTTGACTGAGTATTGGAAAATATTTAGAATGATATGAGGGTGAAAATTGGCTAAGTATAGGTATTTTCACGTTTAGGCACACTTAGGCCCAAGACCCAAAATTCTTGGACAGAGATAAAAATCACTGGCAGCAAAATACACAAGTTTGTGTCTGGTCTTTAATGTGAACCTGTCATGAAGGCAACATTTATACAAATCTGCAATGGTTGTGTGTGACGATACCATCGCAGATCAATTTTGGGAATCGAATTTATGAAAAAAGAAATTGCTAATTATTTGTTCTTAAATCAGGGTTTGTCCCATTGCCAACTCAATTTGACACCCTGAACAAGAATATAAAGTCAGATTTTTGATATTGCGCCATGGATTTTGAGATATAACGAAATTATGATTTCGAGCACTTTCAAGTCACATTTTAGGGTACTTTTTGGGGACGTTACATTTGACAACAAGTCATATGATGTTTTCTTTTATGTTAAAACCTTAACACTTTTTTTATTGTGATGTATATCTTGAAGGGTGAGCTAGTGAGCTATTTGCTAGTCCCCACCATGATCTGTAATGTTGAGGCATGATTTGGACCTTAATGAATTGATGTACATTCCCTTTTGGGAACTATGATACTCTTATATTTTATGTACTTTTGCTTATTTGTTCTCTTGTATGCTTATTTGACTTTATGAATACTTACGATATAAATATGAGGCTTGGATGAGATACCTTCGGGCGTCAGATTCATTATTTCACGACTAGATCCTGGGTTCAAGTCATGACAAAAGTGTATCAAAACACAAGGTTTGAAAGCATCCTAGGTAATCCAATATGCTGTGTTGAGTAGAGTCTTATTCATTGGTGTGCAGTATGCTACATCCATGAATGGGAGGCTATGCGACATTTTAGGAAATCTTCATTTCTGTGAACTCTATGCTGCGTCTTTAAAGCTTTTGTCTCCTAATGTTTGACCATGTTTTTTTTCAAAAATAGCTTACGACTTGATCCATTGCCAAGGGGAAATAATGCTAATGTAAACCACTCCTTAAGCTCTCCAAGTCCCTCAAACGGACTAAGTATCTAATAATGAGTTCAGAGCTGCGATCACTATGTTGGCTCAAATTGTTGCTTCCCCAAAGACTGCACTCCGACTTCAAGGATAAGGGATTTTGCTAGAATAAATCTCCTAGAGTTTCAAGGTTCAAATGTAGATGAGGATCCTCAAGAGTTCATTGATAAGATGTATAAGATAGTGGAGATCATGGGGGTGTTTTCTGAAGAGAAATCCAAATTAGTGACTTATCAACTTAAGGGAGTGGCTCAAGTTTGGTTCACTCAATGGAAGAACAAGATAGTTGAAGAAGGTACCATTGATTGGGAAATGTTTAAGGCTTCTTTCCTTGATCATTTCTTCCCTCTTGAACTAAGGGAGGCTGAGGTGATGAAATTTACATACTTAAAGCAAGGTGGGATGAGTGTAAGTGAGTATGCCCTTAAGTTTACCAAGTTGTAAAATCTTCTCCTTCTTTGGTGGCCAACTCTAGGGTCTACATGAACAAGTTCACTTTGGCTGTGTTTGATTTGGTGAAGATGGAATGTAAGGTTGTCATGCTCATGAAGGATATGGATACCTCTAGATTATGATATATGACGAACAATTGGAGAGTGAGAAACTTCAAAGGATGAGGTTGAGAGATCCAAGAGGGCTTATTATGATGGTGGATTCTCCTACGGTAAATCTAGTGGTGGTCGATTCCAACAAGGCCAAGGATCTTTTAAAGGTACTCCTCAAAGGGTTGAAAAAAAAGGGGCCAACCCCAAGGCTTAAGGTGATGTTGTAAGAGGAGGTGTTATTCCACCTAGATGTCCCAAGTATAGGAGGACCCATGTTAGTGAGTGCTTGAAGGGTACCAATGCATGCTTTGGTTGTAGAGAAATAGGACATATGGTCATTATATGTCCGAGTATGGCTAATAAGGGTAAAGAAGGATGTTTTCAAGGCCAAGTAGCTCAAAGAGGGAAAGTGCAACAAGGTTCCCAAGCTCAAGGTGGTGGTCCACACGGTAATCATTTCTATGCTCTATATGCTAGGCAAGAAGTTGATGAGGCTCTTGATATGGTTACTGATATGTTAAAAGTCTTTGATTATGATGTGTATGCTTTGCTTGACCCCAGTCCCAATATGTCTTTTATTACTCCTTATGTTGCCATATAGTTGGATGTGTCTCAAGAAGTTTTACTGGAACTTTATTCGATCTATACTATTGTTGGTGAGACAATCCTAGCCAAGAAAATCTATCAAAATTGTCCCATGTTAGTCTTACATAAAGTCTTTCCATGTGATCTAGTTGAGCTTTATATAACCAATTTTGATATTATTCTTGGTATGGATTGGTTGCATACATCCTATGCTTTTATTGATTGTAGGTCCTTCAAGGTCATATTCTAAGTCCCTACTGAACCCATCTTAGAATGGAAGGGAAACAATTCCATGTTCAAAGGGAAGTTTGTCTCTTATATCAAAGCTATAAAAATGATCTTTAAAGGTTGTCTATACCATGTTGTTCGAGTCATGGATGTTGAGTCCTATTTTTCTGTCACGACCCAAGCTAAGGCCTAGATGTGACATGGCGAATGAAAGCCCAAAGGGACCCCAAAAAAGCCTCTTAGCATATCATTTACACATCCTTGGTCGTGGAAGCAATTAAACAACAACAAGAGAGAATAAGTACCGATAAAGGGACTAAGAGAAGTCTTTTATAGCATAAATCATAAAGAGTCAAATCTCAAAGCATAATTACATCACTTGTCCAACAACACCTCTAAATATAGACTTGAGCGGGGGCCAAGACACTTTCCGGGCTCACCCTCATAGTGCAAAGATTTCATCATTAAGAAATGACAAAGGCAAGAGTAGCATAGCTAATGTCCCCAAACTTTGAGGACTCACAATAGCTTATCTTCAAGATGACCAACTAGCCATGGGTAGAATGATCGTAAGGGGCTCTAGTTCTGACATGGTAACATCATGTAGGCAAAGAGTATACCTTAGTACATTTGAATGTAATAAGTATATAGGATGCAATGCAATAAGAGATAGGCCACATAACCAAAATGCATTTACATAAGTAATGGGTAGGTATAATAGCAATATGGCATGTATGATCAATGCTTGAAGTAAAACATGTTTGTATAGAATAGAATACATGTGTAGAAAGAGACCATTATCATAGACCAAGCAAAATCATACTTGGAATCCAAGGCATACCACCCCCTTGGAAAGTGATTGAGGAATCTACCCCTCAATTGGTAGATAGGCATACCACCCCCCATCAAAGTAATTAAGGAATCTACCCCTCAATCGGTAGATGACATACCATCCTCCATCAAAATGGTCAAGGTATATACACCTCAACATGGTATATGGGCATACCACCCCTCATCAAAGTGGTTAAGGTATATACCCATCAACATGCTAGATGGGCATACCACCCCCCATCAAAGTGGTTGAGGCATATCACCCCCGCAACTAGGTGTGGTCAACTTGCAATACTATAGATACTTTTTATGAATTCAATACATGCATACATTTCTTTCATCATTATAAAGTCACTTGACTCACAGGTCATGCATTAGATCATCCTTGAGATAAGAACCCTGAACTGGACATTTTATCAAACATTTGGTTGAAATGTTTTTTGTAAATTTTGAAAAATCAAATTTTGATACGATTACTCTAAAATTGGGGTTATACCTATTTTCCACTAAACTTTTACCCTGATCATAAATATGAAGTCAAATTTTTGATATCAGGCATAAAATTTGAGATATATGAAAATTACAATTATGCTCATTTTTTAGGCATATTTTTGGGAACTTTTGGGGCATTTTAGCTCCTGTTCTTGATTTAGTCCCCCTCGTAAATAAGTTCCCTGATGTCTTCCCCAATGACCTACCTAATATTGCCCCCGTAAAGGAAATTAATTTTGGTATTGATCTTTTGACACCCATCCTATTTCTGTCCCTCCATATAGAATGGCCCTAGCAGAATTGAAGGAACAATTAAAGGATTTACTTGATAAGGATTTATAAGGCCTAGTATGTTACCATAAGATGCTCCTATATTATTTGTAAGAAAGAAGGATGGTTCACTTCAGATGTGTGTGGATTGTCGACAATTGAATAAAATAACCATAAAAAACAAGTTTCCACTTCCAATGATCGATGACATCTTTGATCAACTACAAGGTGCAAGTAACTTTTCTAAGATTGATCTTCAGTTTGGATATTACCAGTTGAGGGTGAATGAAGATGACACTCTAAAGACGCCATTTGGAACTCAGTATGTCATTTTGAATTCTTAATTATGTTGTTTGGACTAACAAATGCCCTTGTGGCCTTTATGGATTTGATGAACAAGATCTTCAAATCGTATTTGGATATATTTGTGGTGCTGTTCATAGATAATATATTAGTCTATTTATGGGTTGTAAAAGAGCATGAAAATCATTTGAGGATTATGTTGAAAACATTAAGATATAGATAACTATTTGTCAAATTTAGCAAGTGTGAATTTTGGCTAAGAGAGGTGGCTTGCCTTGCTCACGTTATTTTAGGCAAGGGTATTAGAGTTGATCCAAAGAAACTAAGTTGATAAAGTATTAGACCAGACCATTATGTCTATCTGATTTTAGAACCTTTTTAGGTTTGTTCGAAAATATTAAAGAAGCTTTGTTAAGGGATTTTCCTTTTCTCCTTTGAAAAGGTTAGCCCAAAAGAAGGTGAAATTTCAAGTCTGGTGAATGTGATAAAAGTTTTCAAATCTTGAAAGACCGTCTTACTTCGAGTACTATTTTAATATTGCCTAAAGGATAGGATGGTTTTGTGGTGTATTGTGATGCCTCATATATAGGCTTGGGTTTTTTGTTGATGCAACATAGAAAGGTCATCGCCTATGCTTCAAGACAATTGAAATTGCATGAAAATAACTATCCGACTCATGATCTTGAGTTGTTAGTTATTGTTTTTGCACTGAAGATTTGGAAACATTACCTTTATAGGGCACATGTTGATATATTCACCGACCATAAGAGCTTGCAATATATGTTTAGCCACAGAGATTTGAATCTAAAGCAAAAAAGATGGTTGGAACTTTTATAGGATTACAACATGAGTGTGATATATCAACCCTATAAGGCTAATGTTATGGCTGATGCATTGAGTAGAGTATCTATGGACTGTGTGACATATATTGATAATGGAAATAAAGAGTCAGTAAAAAAGGTGCAGCATTTGGCTTGTTTGTGTGCAAGGTTAGCTAGCTTAAGTAAAGTTGGTATGCTTGTACCTAATGGGGCGGAATCATCTTTGATGGAAGAAATTAAGTCAAAGTAAGACATGGATCTTACTTTGGTTGAATTGAAGAAGTTGGTGATTGACAAGAAGGTGGAGGTCTTATCACAAGGGGGAGATGGAGAATTGCATTACAAAGGATGATTATGTATGCCTAATATAGGTGGCTTAAGGGAGAAAATACTTAATAAAGCCCATAATTCCAAGTACTCTATTCATCTGAGATCCACCAAAACATATAGAGATATAAGAGAAGTGTATTGGTGGAATGGTATATGATGTCGCCCAAACTATACCTCTCTTTGAAGGTATAAGTTATTGTTGTCAAAATATATACTCTAACAAAGGTTAAGGTTGAACCCACAGTGAATATGGTCTAGACCGGGTTAATTATGCGAAATTTCAATGAATTAACCTATTTATGTCTCGACGGGAGGGGGGGTGTAAATGTAGTAATTAAACCTAAACTAGAGGCATGTGTTGTGAATTCAATGAGAGAAATAACAAGGGTATTGTATTCCCCATGAATTCCTAACTTAGTATAACATGATAATCGTAATCTTTTCTAATGTGTATCATGTAAATCTAGTAAGTTATGTTTACCAAACCCTCTGATCCTAGCGAGATGTAAATTTCACTCCATGATTTGATTCATCCTCGCAGTGTCACATTACTAACCCTTACCTTTTGTTCTAGTACAACTACCCCTTGATCTGGTTAGGTTGATTAGACAAGAGGGATCAGATCAAATCCTGATAATTATTCCCTTATCCCATTCATTACCACCTTGATCCAGCAAGTACGAATTAGGCTATTCTAATGTTGGCCACTATTAAAAAGCATTCTAAATGAAGGGATTAACTAATACATGTATGCACACTATCCAAGAATTATGGATCATTCAGTTTTACGTTGTTAGTTCTTTCTAGTTCCCACAACCCTAGTTGTGGATTTAGCTATGCATGATCATTATAGATAAGAGAATCATATTATGGAATAACATAATTAAACATTTACAATGATGAATTGAAGAACAAGAAATTCAAATTTCTCCATAAGAAAACATAATGTAATAATCTTAATGTAAAAATCATAAAATATGAGTTCTTAAGTCGATTTGTCCTCACTTGTGTGTCTCCCTTCCAAAAAACCTAAAAAATCTATTTATAATAAGTAAAATATAAATCTAAAACAAAATAGAAAAACTACATTCGGTAACCTCTACAAACAAGGTTACAGGTCGTAAATGAATTCACGGCCCGTACCTGGGCTTAGTACTTTGCACTTTCCAAAAATAGGCTTCCACCATAAGACCTACTTATGGGCGGTCTGAATTTATATTCTGCATTTTCCAAAAATAGGCTTCAACCTATGAAACATACTTACAGTCCATTTTCTGACTTATCGCCCATAAAGGGTTTCGTCTTCTAACTTTTCTTAAACTCTTCAAAAGTTTGGTCCTCTAGGCACGACCTTATCTATCTCCCATCATTGTTCATACGATTAGTAAGTGACTTCATATGACAAGACTTCAACATTCAACATGTTTTTCTGATCTTCAACCTACAAAAGAACCTACGGGCTGTGAAGAATTCTACAGCTCGTCTGACAACTCGTGGATGTAAAATCTAAAACTTGGCCCTTCACTGGATATAACTCATAAAACCAACCTAAGGCTCATGGAATGAACCACGACCCTTAGAGTTATCCGTAAATCACAAAAAACTTTCAATCTTGTAGACTTTCTCCCAAAATCATACCAAATCTTGTAATCCTGCAAATCAACACAAAAAAAATATATCAAACCAACTAACATCACTTTATGAACACAAACATTCATTTTACAAGTAGCAAAAGTGTTATATTTTAGCAGCACATCAACACCCTCGACTTAAAATTGTTACTTGTCTTCAAGCGACAAACTCAATCTACATAAGTAGTATAGCAATACACAGATCTCAATCTAATGGTACACATCATCTCTAAATCAATCACAAATACCCTAAACTAACATATCAGTACATATGAGATAGTCATCAAACAAACCAATGCAGATCAATATATGTGAGGGTGCAATTATGGCAAGCAAGGTAACCGTAGATAAGCCACAAACACTAAAATAGCCTAGAATCGATAGTGTCACTCAAGTTCCCTCACAAAAAGAAGTCTCATATCCCGCTCACGATAGTATTTTCAAACTTGATGCTTGGGACTAACAAAATCACTCATACTTGATGTGCTATCAAAATATAGCACTTTTGATACTTAAAACTTTTAATTTTTGTGTTCTCAATGTGATGTTAATGGGTTTTATGTGTTTTTATGTTTGTTTTGTAGGATTCCAGGGTTGACATTGATTTTGTAAAGAATATGTAGAAGTTGTTGATTTTGAATATTCACGAGACCCTTTATGGGCCATAAAGCATTCTTAGGCTGTAAAGGAGATTTCGTGTACAATTCCAGTGAGGGGTAGATTTCTGAAGTTTGTCTACAAACATGCAAATAGGTTATGAAATATATTATAAGTCATAGATCAAGTCTCGTACCTTGAAGATCAGAGAAGGAGGACTTTCTAAAGACTCATCAAACAAAATCCCTTATGGGTTATAGAATCTTTTACAAGCCATAGAGTAGTATATAGAAGTCAAGTCCAGATTTGCAATGACAAAGTACAAAAAATCCAATTACAAGTCGTAAGTCATAATACCGCACATAGTGCATCTAGTGAGGCATACTAACTATAAGGACCTGAACTTTGTACGACCTCAATGGACCCCTCACGGTCCATGTGAGGTGACATGGTCCATGTTGAGCCTCTATGTAGTGGCCCTTGGCTTGTGGAGGATGTTTGACCCTTAAACATGGTGTTTCAAACTAAGGCACACCACACTTGGACCCCTCACAGTCCGTGTGACACTTCAAGGACCATGTGGTGGGCTGTGTGGTGGCCTTGGCTTGAAATCCCATAATTTTAGGACCATATATGGTCACATGGCCAAGTACACGGCTCGTGTGGGGTGTCACGGCCCATGTAGCCACCCGTAAACTTATGGAGTGAAATTTTGCTAAGTATGGAATCACCATCTCATAACTTGATCATGAAAATTTTCTAAGGGAGGTGGTACGACTAGCCTCACGGCTCGTGTCACCTTTCGTGGGAGTGATATCGTTGAATGTTTCTAAGTATGCAATCTTCAAGATTATTTATGTTGTTTGAGGCCATCATGGGTCTCCTACATCAAGCCAAGTTTAAAAGAATTCCATTGGATAAGTTTTTCACAAGTATCGATAGAAGGGTCAACTTTAAATAGTTCATATCTCTTAGCACAAAATGAATTGGGTAGCCCAACCTATTAAATTGAATCTCCTTGAATTATCTTTCTAAGGCATCTGGTATCATCTCATTCCAAGTTCGAAGCAAGAAGTTATGCCCCTTTTAGTAGAATCTTTCTGGGCTAGACGGGGAGCCTACACGGACCGCGAAGAACTTCACAACTCATGAAGCTAGACATGAGACGTTAAGAGTAAAATTTAAAGGGGCATTTAATTGAGGTGTTTTTGATATTTTGACCCATCTGCAAGGCTTTTTAAAAACTTTAAACCCCCCCTCCCCACCTTTAAATTCCCAAACTTCTCCTACACTAATTCTAAACCCTTATTCAAGACTAACACTTAGTTTCTAGAATTAGACTCTCAAAATTCTCCCCAAGTCTCTTCTTCAAGATTCAATTGAGTTTTATAGTTCAAGCTAAATTCTTCTCAAATTCATCTTCCTAAGCAAAGTATATGGGTTTTAATCCTTGGTTCCTTCCAATCAAGGAGACACAAATATTTTCAAGCAATTTTCCATGAAATTGAGCTTACTTTACATATGATTTTTTATTTTTTTGATTTATTAAATTCAACTGATGAATGGGTTGTACTTTATTTATGATTTTACGTTACTTTAAGCCCTATTATGAGAATTTACATTGAAGTTGTGAAGTTATGAACATGCATGTCTCTTTTAAGGCTTGATTTATCCATGGGTAATTTATATTATGTTTTAAATATGGATTTAATTATGTTTACACTTGAATTTTTATATTATATTGTTAAATTTAGATTGAATCTCAATTACCCATGCTATTCTCAAATTCATGGCATGTGAATTCATAAACATTGGAATTTATGAAAATTACGAACTGAATTAAGTCCAATTATGCTTTATAATATGATTTTGATAAGATATTGGTTATGAAAAGAATGTGATAACATAAATATCTATGATTATGGCTCTTTGAGCATTTTAAATGACCCCAAGAAGTGCCCAAAAATGTGCCTCGAAAGTGCCCAAAATCGTAATTTCCACATATCTCAAAATTCGTGCGTGATATCAAAAATCTAAAATCATATTCTTGTTAAGGGGGTCAATTAGAGTAGAAAATGGGTCTAACCCTGATTTAAAAGCAACCGTAACAAAATTTGAAAATCGCAAAAATGTGATTTCAGAGACGATCCGCGCCACAGTGTATTTTGTGCATTGTTTTTCTATTCTGGTCCAAGGCCTTTGGTTCTTGGGCCTAAGTGTTTCCAAATGTGAAAATACCTATACTTAGTCATATTTCACCCTCATATCATTCTAAACATTCACTAATACTCAATCAATCACTTAGCTAAATATTTCACTCCTAAATTCAAGTCTCAAAACTCATCCGGATCTCAAGGTTCTCGTTCAAGCTTCAAGTCTCCATCTTCAATCTTCTTTAAGGATTTTCCAAAGTCAAGGTATGTGGGTTTGTTTCATGGGTTTCTTCCACCTATGATATCCAAGTTCTCTTTTACCTAAAATTGCATGATTTAAAGTTGATTTACTCATGGGTCCTATCTATTATGAATTTCACTGCACACTAGGTTGGGGTTTCATGAAATTATGGTTGTTTTAGCATGTTTTGAGCTATGAATCTAAGATCTATTACGGGATTTGATAAAGGGCTTTGATGCATATGGCTTGAAGGTGTTACCAAGTATCTAAGAAAGATGGTTTTACATTAAATTTTCTAGCATGATTTCACTCTTGAATTACATGGTTTTACATTAAATTTTCTAGCATGATTTCACTCTTGAATTACATGGTTTTACATTAGCACTACACACCAGCCAAGTGTTTGATAAAAAGTCTGGATTATGATTTCTTGAGGAATTGATGGTCCAATGCACATCTTATCAGTTGAATGACTGTATGATGATGAAATGAACATATATATGGTTTTCTTCTATATAGTATTGGAATGTGACCATTCCCTACTGGGGGGTGGCACGCCAGGTAACCATGTCGAGGGGTAACTATGTCGAGGGGTTTGTACCTTGATAACCATATCGAGGGGTTTGTACCTTGATAACCATGTTAGGAGATTTATACCTTGGTCACTAAGGGTGGTAGGGTGCGACGATCCACCAACCATGTTGGGGGGTTTGTACCTTTATAACCATGTTGGAAGATTTGTATCTCAGTCATCAAGGGTGGTAAGGTTCAACGATCCACCAACTAATTGATGGGGTTGGTACCTTAATCACCAAGGGTGGTAAAGTATGACAATCCACCAATATGATAGTGGTACTTTCTTGCACATGTATTATGTTCCATATAAGCATCATTTATTATATAGCATCCCACATGCATTCCATATTGTTATATGCTATTCATTACCTATGCTTATGCATTTCGGTTATGTTACTTATCTCGAGTTACACTGCATTATACATACTTAGTACATTCAAATGTACTAATGTATACTCTATGCCTACATGATATCACCATGTAGGAATCGGACCCCCACTCAATCATCCTCCTCCATATGGCTAGTACGACTTCTCTCAAGCTCTTTGGTGAGTCCTCCATTTCAGGGATGATATTTATGATCTCATACTATATTTCAACACTATCTTATTTTAGGTATATGTTGACTATGAAGGTGAGCCCGGTAGCTTGTCTTGGCCCCCGCTAAGTATCTAAGTTTTAGAGGTGTTATTAGACATGTTTTATATTATGCAACGAGTTTTGACTCTCTCTTGACTCTTGATGTTTATAATATGGAAGTTATCCCTTAGCTCCATTATCCCTATTCACTATCTCTTGTTGTATTTTATTACTTACATGAACAAGTATGTATAATGATATACTAAGAGGCTTGCTTAGGGCCCATTCATGTTCCCTATGCACCGTGTCACGTCTAGGCCCTAGGCTTGGGTCGTGACAGCATTTTAGGTGCTTGAACCATTTCATATATGTGAATGAGCGATTCAAATACATGAGTATTATGACTATAAGCTATGATTTGGCATTTGAGCCTATAGGGATTATTGTGAATAGTGTTTGGTTTTTAGGCCTAAGAATGCATTGAAATAATTTAGAAATGACTACTATCTCTTTTGAAAGCTTGTATATACATACGTATATGTATTCTTGTTGGATGAAGACTTAGCACCATCGAGTGAGGGCTCTCTCTCTCTCTTTCCTTGAACTATGTGCCTAACATAGGTTTGAAAATCCTATTCTAAATGAGGTTGTCCGTAAGGAAGGTTGCTTCATACGAAATGGGGTTTCTCATAAGGTGAAGTATGATATGATATGATATGTTATGATATGATATGATATGATATGACATATGTGAAAACCCTATCCAAAATGGGGTTGCCCGTAAGGAAGGTTACTTCATATGAAATAGAGTGACCCGTAAGGTGAAGTATGGTTTACCTTTGGCAAGTAGCTCACCTCTTTACCGATGAGGGAATTTCAATGGGATTTTAAGTAATATCTTGCATGGTCTTACTCATGTTAGTTGAGGTCACATGCCTACTATATATGAAAATTTTTGCATTTCATGCATCATGGACTTTATGGCATATTGTATACTACTCTTCTTTGGATATATGATTCTTTCTATATTATGTGCTCTTGTTATCTAACATTGAAATACAGCTTTGATAAGTCATATGAATTGCATGCAGCATACTTAGTATATTCAAACGTACTAACACATACTTTTGCCTACATGATCTAACCATGTAGGGATCGGAGGTTACGTTCATCCACTATTTGATGCTAGATCGGATTTGAGACATTTGTTGTGGTAAGTCCTATCTTAAAAGGACAAGCCACCCATTCCTCTATCTATATTGCTTCCACTTGTGTTATTTACTTTGAGGGTGCCCGGGACGTGTCTTGGCCCCTATCCTATCTTATGACAAAAGTTTTGTTGGACATCTTGTAGACTCATCGAATCTATATGTTATGTGTTGTATTCCAAGCTTATGATTATGGGTATCTAACAAATATTGCTATCATAGATTAATTATGAGAAATATTATATGTATGTATGTTTGATGTGGAAATATGAATGATCCTAAGTCCCAAATTGCCCCTATAGAGTGAGTCATACTTACCCGCCCCTTTATCTTTATGTGCCACGTGTTATGTGAATCGATGTTAATCCCTTTCCCTATGATATCCCCATAGCGTGAGCCCTACTTTCTCGTCCCTTAGAACTATGTATTTACTATTTGAATATGCTTGCGAACCAATGATAGAAACTTGGATACTTTGAGGCTTATTTGGGAACTCTTAGGTTCGCATTCGCTATGTCACTCCTACACCCTAGGTTCGGGTCATGACACCAACCTAGTTATCCTATTTTGATTAGGACTTGTATTTTAAACATTATAAATAGGTTTTTAGATTATTTTTCTTAGAGAGTTCGAACAGTTAGTAGAAAAACAGTAAGATAGAGTAGAGAAAAACATTGGAAAGTTTTGAGAAACACTTGTACACTTTAATTTCATCTTCTACTTATGATCTTATGATTCTCATTGAGGCTTGGATTTTCTTGTTCTTAATTCAATTGTGCAGGTGCTCTATTATATTTTTTAAATTCATAAGTTTTGCATCTATACAAATCATGAGTAGCTAAATCCACAACTAGGATGGTGGGAACCATGAAGACCTAACAAGGTAAAACTAGATAATTCATAATTCTTGAAAAGTGTACATATATTAGTTAATTCTCTTAGCTTTGCATTTTTTCTAGTTGTGGCAAACACTAGAACCCACCTAGTGCTACTAAATGGACCAAGGTAGTAATGAATAGGAAAAGAGATTAATTAAGATTCGATTGATGTGTTCCCATCTAGTCAACTGAACTGGGCCAAGGGGAGGTTGTACTAGGACTATAGGTAAGGGTTCGTAAAATCACACTGTGGAGATGGACCAAGTCACATAGTGAAATTCGCCTCTCGCCTAGACCAAAGGGTTTGATGAACTTAACTTATCGTCCTGCATGTTACAAACTAGAAAATAATTAGGTTATCTGATGATACTAAGTTAGGGAATCATGTTGAACACAATACCTTAGTTTCTCTCTAGATTAGTTTAAACACTTGTTTTAGTTTAGCAGTACTTTCATTAGTTATTATTAAACCCTCCCCCCTTTTTGGAGAGATAAGTTGGTTAATAACCCAAATTATATCATTGAATTCTTCTAATACTACCATATTCCCTTGGGTTGACCCTAACCTTGGTTAGGTTCTATATCTTGACAATGACTGCTTTAGCGTAAAAAAAGAGGTGTAGCTTGGGTGACTTCAAGATTTTGGCACCATTGTCAAGGAATACAACTAGACTTGTCTAATTCAAGTAATTTGGTAATTAATTCTTGTTTCTCTCATTTTACATTTTTTGTTGTTTTTGTTTCTTTTAGTGTGTAAATGTAATGCATGCCCAATACGTGAAGTCGAAGTAGACCCTTGACACCATTTGACCCAGAGATGTAGACAACATTGAGAATAATGTCCCAAGATAATGCCAACAAGGTGGCAAATGCAGCTCTGAACTAGAATGAGAATGAAATAGCGAACAATGAAATACCACCTCCTCTTGAGGACATTGCTCCACAATGATAGGACTTTAATACAAATGCTTATCAATGGAATTAATATCGGCTAAACCCTATGGCTATGGAGGTGACTGGAGCTATTATCTTGCCACCACTATCGGTTGACATAAAGTTCATGATCTCGAGTGGGTTGCTTCAAATACTGCAGAACCATGGTTTATTCGTGGCCTACCATTAGGCAATCCTCATAGCCATCTACATAATGTTACGTTTCGCTGCAAAAGTATAATGGGAACACCAAATCTATCTACGGATGCTGTGGGACTTCATGTCTTCCCATTGTCTCTGATAGTAATGCAAAGTTATAGCTATTTTTTCTCCCATAGAGTTTGATCACCAGTGGGCTAAATTGCAACGGGCCTTTTTGGAGAGGTACTTCCTGAGATCAAAGAAGCTCAAGTTGAAAGATCAAATCAACAACTTTGAGTAACTTTCTAGTGACTTAATCAATACTACATAGGAGCGACTTACTAAGTTCTTGAGGAGTGTCCCAGACCACAAAATTTTTTATAATGCCTTGGTTGAGATCTTCTACCATGTCCTTGATGAGAATAGTCAATCCTGTGTTGATACCATTATAGGGGGCATGTTCTTACATCAACCATTTGCTAGGATTGCTGAAAGGATGGAGAGAGTGGTGAAGACTAATCGTGCATGGGGACAGAAAGACAGAGCATCTACTAAAAGTTCATACATTGTTAATATTGGTTTAGAGCAATCTAAAATAAATAAAGATATTTTGTTAGGCTTGCCCAAATCTATATAGGTACGGAGGTGATGATGAAGCAGAATTAGGAACGAGTCAATGTAGTTGCTTATTAGCCCCCTCCCCCCTCTATTGCGCACCTATGTATGATGATCCCTACTATAAGAAAGACACTTGTTTTATTCTTAATCATGCGGGAGGATTCTGGACCAAAGCCCAAGGGTCCAATTAAGACTATTGACGCCAAGGTCAAGGAAACCAAGGTTGCAACTTCAATCGAGAAGGAGCTTTCATAGAAAACTATAAAGGGTACTATGATAGGAATCGGGGCCAAGATACAGATTTAGATTGGGGCTACAGACATGGTTACATAAATGGTCTTTATGTGCCATTACACAACCATGACACAGGTACAAATAGCTCAAGAGTTGAGTAGATATTTGACTGCCAATTTTAGAAATTTGAGACACAAGATGAGACTCTGAGGGGCATGAAAATTGAGATCTCTAGTATAAATTAGAAAATCGAGTCTCATTTTGTTGCTATCAAATATCTTGAGCCATAGTTAGGTCAAGCGTCAGCTCAACTTAATCAGCATCCGAGGGGTACACTACTTATTAACACAGTTCAGAATCTTAAGAATGAAGGGCAGTAGATAGTGGTCACTACTAATGGTCGCAAGAGCACTATTGATCCTATGCTAGTTGATGAGGATGATGTTTGAAAGGAGACAATTGTGGTCAAGGATTTAGATGCTAGGATGATCATGGTGAGGATGGGGTGAGTGATGCTACATATGTACCACAAAAGCTGAAGCCCATTCCTAGGACTCCTCTTCCCTTCCCTCAAAGAATTAAAAAATAACGAAGTCAAGTTCAAGCATTTTCTCTCAATGATAAAACAACTCACCATTAATAATCCTCTCATCGAGGTGTTATAGAAGATGCTAGGGTATGCAAAGTACATGAGAACCTGGTCAAAAAGAAGTGCACTATAAGTTAGGAGCTTTCCCAAGAGCTTCAACATTGCAGTGCAATTGCTACAAGGTCCTTGGTTCAAAAGCGAGAGGATCCTGATGCTTTTGTCATACCCTGCACCATTGGGAATGTAGAATTCACAAGGGCATTATGTGATCTCGGTGCCAGCATTAATCTAATGCCCCTTGCCATGTTCAAGATGCTAAGATTGGGAGCCCCTACTCTGACAAGGATGTAGTTGTTAATGGCTGACCATACGTGAAAAAGTTTATAGGGATACTATATGATGTGCTTGTTAAGGTCCAAAAGTTCATAATCCTTGTAGACTTTGTGATCCTAGATTACAAACTTTGACGTCTTAATCATCTTTGGATGATCATTCCTTGCCACTGGTCGAGCACTAGTGGATATAGAAGCTGGTCAACTAAGGTTTATATTGAATGATGAAGACGTTTTCTTCAATATCTGTAAGTCTATGTAGAGGCCAGATGATCTGAAGAACAAAGTTTGGGCACTTAGTAAAGATTGAGTAACCAAGTTGTCCAAGTCGTGTAGCGATAATAATTCAGGCGCTACTTGGGAGCCAACCCAAGGTGGAGATTGGTGCTTAGGTGTCCGTGTATATTTTTTGACCATGGTAATTTATTTCATTTTAATCGTGTGCATTGAAGACAATGCACTTATTTTTTGGTGGGGTATGGGTAGTTATGGGCCTCAGTGAAGTCTGAGTAGCTTGGGTCCATAACTATCCCAATTTTTGAATCCTATGGATTTTCTTGCATATGTTCGTTTTCTTCATGGATATTCATTTTTTGTTGAACCAGCATGTTTAGGATGTTTAGGTAGTATTTGTAGCATATAATACTGAGATTTGTGGCATATGTATATTTTGTGATTTTTGTGAAAAATGATACCCACCAATTTTTGATTAGTTTGTCTAGATATAAACCATGTATATCTAACTGTGTTGACAGTGTTTGTTATGATAAGTGAGGATAAATTGAGATAAAAAAAGCATGAGCTGAGAGTCTTTTGTTGATAATATAATCAGTGCCATGTGAGTGTGAGCTTAAATTGCTAAACTCATGTATTATGTTTTAATTTAGAACTTGCCCAGTTACTCCAATTTAGACTGTACATGAATTAGATTAGGAAAGAATCTTAGTAAATTGTTCTTAAAAGTCCACTTAGCCTAAATGACCAACCAAATTTGTAGAATATCCCTTGATCCTGATGTATGAGCTTGATATGTACCTCCTCTTTGTAAAAACCTAAGTGACCTAGCCTTATTAGTTGTAAAATCATGAACTTGGATATGGTCCTTCCTTGAACATTGTGCACCTTGATTGAGGCAAAAATCCTAAGTTGAGGGTGGCTACCAAAAATGGCCCTGGTTCTGAGGTTGGATAATGTGCACCTCAACTCAGGCCAAACGTCTAAGTTAAGGAAGGCTGGTGTAAGGCAAAATATAAAATGAGTGGAAAAGTTAGTAATACATGGAAAAGGAGTAAAAATGTCTACTGGGTACCAGAAAAATAAGTAATCCCTTAGTTATGAGCTAAAAAGAAAAAAGTGAAATGTAAAATCAAGGCAAAAAGTTGAAAAATAAAATGAAAGCACCCAGAAAAGCTTGAAACGGGACAAATAGAGAATGGAATGAAAAGTAACAATGTTGGTAGCGCAAAAGTTTAGAAAATGTAGTGTCAAGGAGGTTTTTAGTCATTGTGTTCCTAAACTATCATACCAAAGCCCCCCTGAACCTACGTTACAGGCCTGTAAAGTTCTAAACTAATCCTAGTCCAAGTAGTCAAAGGTTTTAGTCATGAGTATAAGGGCAAGCCTATGGCATTGTACATGATTCATGAATATGTTTTGTGAGAGTGAGTGATTTTGCATAGTCCTAGGGTCATACGTGAGAACATCATTGAGAGTGAGATATGGAACTTTTTTCTGTGAGGGCACTTGTATTGCATTGTTAACGTTAGGCTTATTCAGTGATTGTGGCTTGTTGATAGTACCTCACTTGTCATAGTTGCATTGGTACATGCATTACTCTATACTGGGTTGTTGGATAGTTATTTGATTGTGTTTTGAAAAGTAAGTGTGGATATCTATGCTTAAGTTTGATGTAATGTATGTCATTAAGTTGAGGTCTATGTGTTTTTGTACTACTTATATAGATTGAGTTCGTTACTTGAGGAAAAGCAATAATTTTAAGTTGACGGTGTTGATGTGTTGTCAAAATACAAAACTTTTGATGCTTAAAGCTTGGAATTTGTGTGTTCTCAATTTGATGTTAGTGGGTTTTATGTGTTTTTATGTTTATTTTGTAAGATTTCAAGGTTGGCATTGATCTTGGGAAGAATATGCAGAAGTTGCTGATTTTGAGGATTCACGAGACCCTTTATGGGTCATAGAGAATTTACTGGCTATGAGGGAGGTTTTGTGCATAATTCTAGTGAGGGGTCGAATTCTGAAGTTTGATCTACGAACATGCAGATGGTTGTGAACTATTTTATGAGTCATACATCAAGTCTCGTACAGCGAGGATCAGAGAAGGAGGACTTTATGAAGTTTCATCAGATGAAACCCCTTAGGGGCCGTAAAATCTTCTATGGGCCATAGAGGGTTGTTGAAGAAGTCAAGTCCAGATTTGCAATAACAAAGTATGAAAGCGTGATTACGAGCCATAAATCACAATACGGCCTATAGTGTATCTCGTGAGGTGTGCCGACCTAGTTATCCTATTTTGTTTAGGACTTGAATTTCAAACATTATAAATAGGTTTTTGGTTATATTTCTTGAAGATTTTGAAGAGTTAGCAGAAAAACTATCACATAGAGTAGAGAAAAACATTGGAGAGTTTTGAGGAACACTTGTACACTTTAATTTCATCTTCTAATTACAATCTTGTGATTCTCATTTAGGCTTGAATTTTCTTGTGCTTAATTCAATTGTGTAAGTGCTCTATTATGTTATTTAAATTCATAAGTCTTGCATCTATAAAAATCACGAGTAGCTAAATCTCTAAGTAAGGTTGTAGGAACCATGAAGAACTAACAAAGTAAAACTGAATAATTCATAATTTTTGAAAAGTGTGATGCATGTATTAGTTAATTCTCTTTGCTTTGCATGTTTTCTAGTGGTGGCCAACATTAGAACTCATCTAGTATTACTGACTGGACCAAGGTAGTATTGAATAGTACTACAGATTAATTAATAGGATTCAATTAATTTGTTCTCGTCTAATCAACCGACTAGGCCAAGGAGAGGTTGTACTAGGACTATAGGTAAGGTTTAGTTAAGTCACATTGTGGAGATGGACCAAGTCAAATAGTGAAATTTGCCTCTCTACTGGGTCAAAGGGTTTGGTGAACTTAGCTTACCGTCATACATGCTACACACTTACAAAAAATTATGTTACCGGTGATACTAAGTTATCAAATCATGGGGAATGCAATACCCTAGTTTCTCTCTAGATTGGTTTAAACACTTGTTTAAGTATAGCATTACTTTCATTAGTTATTATTAAAAAAAACCTTTTTGGAGAGATCAGTTAGTTAATAACCCAAATTGCATCATTGAATTCATTTAAATCTACCATGTTCCCTTGGGTTCTCCCCTAATTGTGGTTAGATTTTATATCTTGACAATGACCACTTTAGCCTAAAAAAGGAGTTGTAGCTTGGACGAAATCAATACTCACAATAGATATTCAAACACTACACTCAACATCATACGATTGCCCCTATACTCATGACCATAACCTTCAACTACTTGGACTAGGATCACTATAGGACTTTCTTGGCTTGTGTCGTAGGCTTAGGGGGCTTTGGTGTAATGTTTTTGGAACATAGTGACTAATGGCCCTCCTTGACACTACGATATTCTACACTTTTGCACTACCAATCATTGATATTTTCAAATCATTCTTCCTTATCTTATTTCAAACCTCTTTGGGTGCCCTATTCAAATTTTTATGCTTATTACCTTTTTATTTTTCACATTCTTTTTTTTATCTCATTATTTAGGCATCTATTTATTTTTCTCGCACCCACAGCACATTTTTTCCTTTTTCACATATCACTACTTTCCATCCCCATTTAGTGTGATTTTTCTTACACCAGTCACCCTCAACATGGCTTTTGGCCTAAGTGAAGGTGCACAATATCCCACCTATGAACCAGGCTACATTTGGTAGCTACCCTCAATGTAGGTTTTTTTACTAAGTCAAGGTACTCAATATTCAAGGAATGACCAAGGCCAAATTTAGGATTTCACATTTAAAAAGGCTTGCTTACTTAGGTGTTTACAAAGAAAAGGGTACATGTAAAGCTCAAATATTTGGACCAAGGGATACGTCAAGCATTTGGTTAGTTAGTTAGGCTAAATGGACAAACATGAACAACGACCTAAGATCCTTTCTTAACCAATTATCCTATAGTCTTAGTCAGAGTAACAGGGCAAGTTTTGGTTTAAAACAAAGAATAAGAATTTTGCAAAGAAGCTCACACACACTTGGCACTAATTATACTATTAACAAAATCTAAAGTTGTATAATAAGACCAAATCTCCTAGTGCAAACTGGCAATGCTCAATACGATGATTATGCTGCAGCTTCATCCTCTGCTTGTACAGCCCTAAGCTTTTATATGCCTTCAAATGGAACTCACTAAGCTCTTTGAGTTGGCTCAGCCTTGTGTTTTTTGCATCATTCTAATTTGGATTCAGATTTTTAAAATCCCACATCACCTTGTGCTCAAGATCTCTTGATAAGTGACAAGCTTTACCAAAAATAAGTTGTTAAGGATACATACTAATGGGAGTCTCGAATGCATTCTGGTGTTCCTATAATGCAGCATCAAACATTCTTGACCAGTCAGTCTAGTTTGCATTTACTATCTTAGACAGAATCTTTTTAATCTCCTTGTTGGACACTTAACTTGCCCACTTGTTTGTGGATGGTAGGGTGTTGCTGCCTTATATTTTTCAAGAAGAGTTTTGAACAACCTATTGAAAAAATGGGAACCTCTATCACTGATGGTTTCCCAAGGGCTAACAAACCTTGAGAAGATGTTTCTCTTTGGGAATGTTGTGACACTCTTGCCTTCATTATTGGGAAGCACCACTGCCTCCACCCATTTTTATACGAAGTTCACAGCCATCAAAATATACTAGTTCCCATGCGAGTTAATGAATGGACCCATGAAATCTATCCCTCAAAAGTGTTGCAATATTTGGCAAACTTAGTGAAAAATCGACGTACCACCGAATGAATAAAGTGATGATACTTTGGACCGCTCTTTGAAATAAAGTTGTGGGGTAAGTCGCTGTAGAATTTAGTGAAGGCATTGCAAACTTGGCATATCGACAAAAATACTCCATAACAATTGGTTATCCCACTTTTTAGTGCATGGGGTCAGCTACAAGAGGAGGTAAAAAGGAGGTTTCATATGCAAATAGTGGATAACCATAACTCTTTACAGTAATGAATAATGACAAGAAAGACGAAGAGTATCATCCTCGTTTTCTTAAATGGCTATTAATGTTTTATTCACTCTTCATCTTCCTCACTCTCCCTCTTCCCATACTCACCACTTCCATACTCTAGTTTTTACTTTCTTTTCTTGTCTTTACTGAGATAAATGTGTCCAACTTCACCATTATCTTGTTTGTTGTCACTGTTGGCATGTGGAGCTTCAGTATGTTGTTTTGTTCTTACAAAACTTAGTGTTGTTGTGAAAATAGACTTGATGGATTGGATAAGCTAAGCCATACAAGTTATGATCTATGTAAAATTGATGTTTTTGACTTGTTTTAGTAATGTCAGGACCCAAGCCTAGGGGCTAGACGTGACCGGCGAATGGGTAACCCTAAGGAACCCAAAGAAACCTCAAACAAGTCTCATAGCATATCATTACACATCCTTGGTCGCGGAAGCAATGCAAAACAATGTAAGAAACATAAATAAGGGGAATTGGGAATATGGGAGATACACATATTTAAAAATCTTGAATATTATAAGTAAGTCAAAGCTCAAGCATAATACATAACTTGCACAATAACACCTCTAACATAGGACTTAATGGGGGCCAAGACAAGCAACCGGGCTCACCCTGATCGTAAAAGTATACCAAAAAGAAGGATAGTCTTTAATACATAGCTTAAGAACACAGATATTTCCCTCACACATGAGGACTCACCAACTAGCTTGAATGGATACCACTAGCCACGTAGAGGAGGAGGATGACCAAATGGAGCTACGGTTCCTTTATGATGATATCATGCAGGCATAGAGTATACATTAGTATGTTTGAATGTACTAATATGTGGGATGCAATGCAACAAGAGATAGACATCATAATCAAAATGCATAATAATAACTAATAGATAGCATAATAACAATATGGTATGTATAACAACTCTTAGTAAGTCATGCTTTGAAAATTGTTCATCTTACATAAATCATAATATAAATGTGTAAAGAAGCCTCAATAAATATAACATAAGACCTTTTGGAGCCACCTTACTTACGGGATCCCATCTCTTTCCGACTAAATGACCCTCTTTATGGGAGCCCATCCCTTTTTGGATTAAGTGGCCCTCCTTAAGGGAGCCCGCCCCTTTTCAGATTAAGTTACCTTCCTTATGGGGGCTCATCCCTCTACGAATTAAGTGGCTTTCTTTACGGGAGCCCATCTTTCTTTGGATTAAGTGACCTTCCTTACATGAGCCCATCCCTCTTCGGATTAAGTGACCTTCCTTACGGGAGCCCGTCCCTCTTTGGATTAAGTGACCTTCCTTATGCAAGCCCGTCCCTTTTTGAATTAAGCATTTCATAGAACTAGCTCATCAAACCATTACATTTCAATCATTATTTCATCATCATATAATCATTATAACACCATTCAGCTCATAAGACATACATTGGACCTTCAATTCCTCAAGAAACTATAACTGGACATTTTATCAAACACTTGGCGGGTGTAAAATAGTAGTGTAAGACCATGCAATTTAGAGATGAAATCATGAAAGTAAATCCATTGTAAAACTATCAATCAATACCTTGCAACACCCTCAAGCAATATACATCAAAACCTCTCATCAAATCTTACAATAGATCCAAGATTTACAGCCCAAAACATGGCATAACAGTAACAACTTTACATAGCTTTAACATAGTTCATAGACATGTTCATACTAGCAAACCCATTTATGAATCAACTTTAAATCATGTAATATTAATTAAAAGAGGGTTTACGCCCCATGGGTAGAAGGACCCAATGGTTCAACACCATATACCTTAGATCTAGAGTTGCTTGGAATTGAGATTGGTAAGAATGGAGGCTTGGAAATGATCTTTGAATCCAACCTTGTTCCTGGGTTTACTTGAAATTGAATTGGGGCTTGATGGAGGCTTTTGAGAGAGTTGAGAGTGTATTTGAGATGAGAGTAATGACTTTTATCCTTTGGATTATTGTTTAGGTCTTTTGGAAAGGTTAAGATAGCATTAAAAGTCTAAAAAGGTCAATAGAATAAATTAAATTTATGAAAAATGCTATTAGTGAACAGATGAAAAAATTGACAACGTGTCATCTCATTGGAGACTTTACTGGCCGTGTGGCACTCCACGTGTCGTGTGGAGTTCCCATGTGAACTTTCTTAGTGTAAAAATAGAAGTTGGGAAACTTGGAAAAATTGACATCTCGTCACTTTGACAGACCCCTTCACAGACCGTGTGGCATCACACGGACCGTATACTGCTCCGTCCCACCTTACGCGGATGAAAATGCTGCTAGCCACCACATGCCCAAGTTCCACGGCCCGTACCCCTTCACATGAGTCGCACAAGGCAGTCGTGCCCATGCCTTAGCTTTCCATTTTCCATCCCCAAAAATTTCCCACGACCCATACAAGTCCACACTGCTCGTATGGGTACCCGTGGAGCTTCACTGCACGGAAGGGACTCACAAAAACAATCATAACTCCTTCATCTGACATCGGAATGAGGTGAAACCATGTGCATTGTAAAGCTAACTCAAAGGGATTTCATTTGACATACATAGGCAACCCAGTTCCAAATGTGCCAAGAGTTATGCTTGTTTAAAGTTGACCCTTGCATGAAACAATACTCAAAACTTAACTTGGAGGTAAGTCTTGAACTCGTTTAGGTACTAGGAGTCTCTCATGAACCTAATACACCCTAAACTTGACCAAATGAGGATAGAAACATGGATACATAAGAGCATAGAGTTACGGGGTGTTATAGGTAAGGCTCGATTTTGTGAATCTTTGTGGTGAAGTCTGAGTAGCCTTATAAGGGGGTTCAATGATTTGACCTTACCCTATAATAGACTAGGTGACATCATTCCTAACGGCAAGTTGTCATTTCACCAATATCAAGCCTAAGAAATAATTATTTGATTGGGTGTTAGGTTATGTGATGAATCGCCTTGTTCAATTGAGGGAGGTGAGGTTTTGGTTGCCGCTTTAAGTTTGAAATGGTCAGTTTGACCACCAAAGGCTACTCGGCATTATGCCAATTACATCTATACATTACCCTTGAGCAAATCTTGTTGAAAGCTTGTCTTTGCGATATTTGGTGATAGGAATTTTGATCGCTAATATAAATCGGTGATTCACCGACCTCTCTAAGGTATCGTCCAATTTTCCAGTCCCTTCCCTATTGATCTCTGATATTTTCGATGAAGGGCATTTAGACCACCTATCTAGCTCAGCAATTCATCAAGTTAGATACGCGAGCTAAATGATCTCAAATACCTTATTTCATTATTGAAGATTGTTACCTGTTATCTATCCTTATGAATTTTCTAGTCTTTTTTGACAAGTGAATTGCAACTAGAATCTCCAATAATAAAGGGTGTGATGCGATTTGGCAAGAAATGAGCATGTTATGCCCATAAATCCTTGGGATTTTGAGGCCACTTAAATGTAGAAAAGAAGTATCCATTCTCAAAGGATCATGAAAAAACGTAACCTCCAAGGCTAACTCAAGGCAAAACATCATCCTTGACCAACCTATGATGGTTAAGGGTAATACTTTCATAAATAAGCATGAGAAAATGAGAGGCCCTACCACAGCAATAGTTGAGAAGGCTAGAATAAAAGACTTTGGCTGGCCAATTTTAGGCTAGGAGGGAAAAAACACAGCTGTAAGAACTCAAAATTCATACAACCTTAATGGAGCTTGGAAATTTGGTTTCGAATAATTTTTGACCGAGGTGATGCTTTATGAAAGCCTTCATGGACCATGTGAGGCTATACGAACCATGTGGAGGCTCATTGAAGTGGTCTTTGGCCTTATATGGGAAATGTTGGCCTTGATGAGGAAGTTTAGGAGTAAGGCATACCATACATAGACCCCACACAGTCCATGTGAGGGTTCAAGGTCTGTGTGGTGGATCGTATGGTAGCCTTGGCCTTGAAAATCCATATTTTTTAGCCAAAGCATTTCACACGGACCGTATGGTCCTTCATGGTCTGTGAGGCCTTCCTTATGGGCATTGGATAAATTTTCTAAGTATGGGATCACCATCTAGGAACTTAATTGACAGAAAAATTTTTGAAATGAAGCTTCATAGGAGACTACACTATCCGTGTGACCTCTCATGGGCTGTGAAGCCCTCTGTATTGGTATTGGCACGTAATTTTTCTAAGTATAGAATCTCCAAGTTCAAGCTAAGTTCACTTTGAATACCTCAATTCAAGCTTATTTACATAGTTTAGGGTCATCATGGGCCTCCTTCTTCAAGCCAAGTTCAAAGGAATTCCATTGGCTAAGCTTTTCACAAGAATCTATAAAAGGGTCAACTCAAAATGGTCATACCTCTTAGCATAAAATAACTATGTGGCCCACAACCTACCAAATTGAAGCTCTTTGAATTATCTTTCCAATACATCTGATTTTGCCTCATTCTGAGTGTGATCAAAAGGTTATGCCTATTTCTGTAAAGCTCATCTATGTAGTGTTTCCTATTATTTGGCTAAGTGTGGCTTAACTGAAGGGCTTACGGTCCGTGAGACCTTCTCACCGGACCCCTGGCAAGAAATTTTATTCTACTTCATTAATGGTTTTTTGGAAATTATGACTTGTCCTAAGGGACTTTGTAACTTCCTATGCTATCCTAAGGCATTAAAATGACTTAAAATCTTCTCCCCTCATTCAAATTCATTCTCACACTTAGAATAATATCCAAATTCTCTCATAAGAAGTCCCTAAGTGAACATTGAAGGATTGTCTTGAAACTTAAGGAAAGGGGTCTTCTTCTTCATCAAATTTCTTCCTGTTTTTTCTTGATTAGCTGAGGTATATGGGATTGATTCTTGGTCCCTTTTAACCAAGAAGATCCAAACTCTTTTCAAGTTAGTTTCATGAAAGTTAACTTACTTTAAATAAGGGTTTTTAAGATTATTGCATATTAAATTCAATTGATGTATGGGCTATGTTTTATTGATGAATTTAAAGTAATCTAACCCCTCATATGTTGAATAACACTGAAGTTATGAAGATATAAATGTGCATATCCCCTTTTAAACTTGATTTAAGAATGGGCAATCTATATTATGATTTAAATCTGACTTTTTTAATTATGTTTTTACTTGAATTTCATAATGTATTGCCCATGTTATTCTCATCTCAAAGTTTGAATCTCTATTGCCCATGTTATTCTCATCTCACTCATGGTATATACATATATGAGTAGGTTTTTATAAAGCTTATGATGTGGGCTAAGTCCCAACTATGATAATGTTTATGATTTTAATGAAAGTAGCATGACAAGAATGTGATCACATAAGCTTCTATGATTATATCTCTTTGAGCAAATGATGGGTGCTTACACTAAATGTTTATGTTTATGGAGCACCAATTGAAGACGAAGGCAGGGTGGGCTATCCCCAAGGATCCATACTCCTTTCTCATATCTATGTACCTAGTGAAGTTATTCCTATGCATGAAATATATGACATAAAGTATGATTTTGCTTTTTACCCTAAGTATACATGAATACGAAATTTGATTTGGCCTTTAAGCCTAAGTATGCATATAATTGATATGAAAGTCTTATGTCTCTTTACAAGTATGTATATGTGTATATATTCATGTGGGATGATGACCTAGCACCAATGGGATTGGAGGCAGGGTGGGTTATCCCCAAGGGTCCATACTCTTTTCTTTTGAACTATGTGCCTAACATAGGTTTATGTTTATGCCCCTTTGGGATGATGAATGATTATATATTACCTTTGGCAACTAGGTCAAATCTTTATCCATTATGGGGTAGACGACGAAGTTCCTAGTTATAGCTTACTATGTCTTATGTTGGTTATGCTCTCATCCTTATTATATATGAAGTATTTTCACATTCATACATCATGCATTTCATGTCATATTGATATACTATTATCTTGTTATATGATTCTTTCTATATATGTGCGTTTGTCATCTAACATTGAATGCAGGCTTAATGAGGTCATGTGTATTGCAAGCCCGCATACTTAGTACATTCAAATGTACGAATACATACCTTTTTCCTAGATAATCTAATCATGTAGGGAACTGGCGATTATCTTTATCCACCGTATAGTGACTATATTGGATCTTAAGATACTTATTATTATGAGTCCTATCTTCCAAGGACAAGCCACCATTTTTCTACCTATGATGTCTTGTTTACGTTATTTACTTTGAGGATGAGCCTGGAATATATCTTTTCCCCTGTCCCATCTTATGAGTAGAGGTATTGTTGGACAACTTGTAGACTATTGTACATTTATATGCTAAGTGTTGTATTCGGAGATTATGCTTATGATTGTGGCTATCTATTGGATATCGCTTTATGGATTGATTGTGAGTATTATGATATGCCTTGATGTTATGATATGAAAGATCCAAAGTCCCATATTTCCCCCATAGAGTGAGTTATACTTACCCGCCCTTTAGTCTTTATATGTTATGTGTTATATGAATTCATGTTAATCCCTACCCCGATGATGTAGCCATAGCGTGAGTCCTACTTTCCTGTCCCTTAGAATTATGTATTTACTATTTCATAAGCTTTCAAACCAATGATGTGTGAATAGATGCTATGAGGCTTGATTGGGGACTTTTGGGTTCCTATTCGCCATGTCACTCCTAGACCCTAGGTCTGGGTCATCGCAAGCTTGCTATCAGAGCACTATGTTTTTAAATGGTTTATGGAGTCCAACATGTTGCATCAATTAGAGTCATATTTCATCGGTGAAAATCATGCCACATCTATGTTTAGGAGGCTACAAGTTATTTTAGGAAATATTTCACTTTTTCATGATTCATATCATGCCATGGAACATGTCTTAAGATTTCCTATCTCCATCCCTCCTTACTGAATAGGTATAGTTACTTTGGGCCCATAATGCAATACAGGTAAGGAAGATGTTATAGTTAATCTTATAAATATGGCCCAAAGGGAGTTAGTGAAGAATGTGCATTGCTTGACAAGATTGAAGAATAGGGTTGAGTGAATGTAATGATGGTTTCATTCATGTTTAGAATAGGATGAATCATCAGTGGCTATTGATATCAAGGCAAAGCAAGACTTAGACCCATCATTAGTAGTATTGAGGAAGTCGATTACTGAAGATAAGGCAGAGGTTTTCTCCTAAGGGGGAAATGGTGTAATTTGGTACCAAAATCGGTTGTGTATTCTGGATGTTGATGGTCTTAGGGAGATGATCATGAATGAAGCCCACAACTCTCATTATTCCATACACTCGGGATCTACCAAAATGTATTAGGACTTGAGGGAAGTGTATTGGCAGCATGGTATGAAACAAAAACATAGCCAAGTTTGTATCTGAATGCTCTAATGGCCAACAAGTGAAGGTGGAACATCAAAGGCCAGATTGCTTGGCCTAAAACATTGAAATCCCTACCTGAAATGAGAGAATAAGAATATGGACCTTGTGATTAGGTTTCCCGTACTGGAAGTAATTTGACTCCATGTGGGTAATTGTTGGGAGAATGACCAAATCAACACACTTTTAATCAGTAGACTACTTTAAATGTTAAAGACAATGCCAAGTAATATATTTAGGAGTTGATTAGACTGGATGGTGTACCTACTTTTATTATATTAGATTGTGATACCCAATTTACTTCTCACTTTTGGAAACCATCTCAAAAAGGGGTTTGGCATTAAGCTCAAGTTAGGTACCACTTTTCATCCTCAATGTGTTGGGAAAGTTGAGGGAGTAATTCAAACCTTAGGGGACATGTTGGGGACTTGTGTGTTAGAATTCAAAGAAAATTGGGGTGATCATCTACCACTTATAGAGTTTACTTACAACAATAGCTTTCATACTAGCATTGGTATAGCACCATTTGAGGCTTTAAGAGGTAGAAGGTGTAGATCTACGGTGGGGTGGTTTGAGGAAGATGAAATGACTTTTATAGACCTGGCTTTAGTGTTGGAGGCTATGGAAAGAGTGAAACTGATTAGGGAAAGGTTGAAGATGGTTCAAAGTCATCAAAAGTCCTATTCGGATATCAGGAAGAGGGATCTTGAGTTTCATGTTGGTGATTGAGTATATGTGAAAGTCTCACCTATGAAGGGTGTGATGCATTTTTTGTAAAAGGGGAAAATTAAGCCCCTGGTATATGGGTCCTTATGAGATTGTGGAATGGATTAGGAATGTGGCCTATAGATTGGATTATCCTCCGGATTTGAGTCCTATTCACCCTATTTTCCATGTGTTTATATTAGGGAAATTGATTGGTTATCCTAGTACAATTGTTCCTTTGTAAGGTGTTGAGGTTGAGGAGAATTTGTCATATGAGGAAATTCCAGTTGAGATTTTGGATAGGCAAGTAAAGCGGCTTCGCAACAAGAATTGACTTCAGTTAAGAAGCCTTAAAGAAATCAACAAGTTGAAAGTGCTACACGAGAAGTGAGATCAAGTATGATGAAATGATATCCCCATCTCTTCCAATCTACTCAAGCCTAAGATATTAGGTTCTTTCCATTCCGAGTGGTTCTAATTATTTCACTCTTGATTGCATGACATGCATATAGGTGCACAAAAATGATTTTTATCTTGTTTTGAAAGATTCAAATACATTTTCATATGAGTTTTAAAGACTTTAAGGTTTTCAATGATGAACTATGCAATGTACTTTGTGTTTGAATCTTTGATGTTCTAAGACAAGTCTTTCAAGCCTTTTTCGAGCACATTTGAGGGCGAATGTTCCCAAGAGGGAAATGATGTAAGGACCTGGAGTTCGTATGACTTTAATGGAGATTCTAAATTTGGTCAAAACAAATTTTGGACCAAGGTGATGCTTCATGAAAGCCTTCACAGTCCATGTGAAGGTATACAGACCGTATGGAGGCTCCTTGAAGAAGCCCATGGCCTTGTGTGGAAAATGTTGGCCTTAGTGTGGACGTTTAAGACTAAGGCATACCACACATGGACCCCAAATAGTTCATGTGAGGATTCACGATCTGTGTGGTGGACTACATGGTAGCCTTGGCCTTGAAAATCCATATTTTTTGGCTAAGGCATTTCACACGGACCCTCTCACGGGTCGTATGATCCTTCACGGTCCGTGAGGCCTTACCTATGGGCGCTGGAGTAAAAATTCTTTAAGTGTGGGATCACTATCATGAAAATTCATTGATGGAGAATTTATCTAAGTAAAGATTCACGAGAAGCCACACGGTCCGCGTGACCTCTCATGGGTTGTGAAGCCATCCGTATGGGTATTAACGTGCAACTTTTCTAAGTATAGAATCTTCAATCTAAAGATAAATTCACTTTCAAGCCCTTAATTCAAGCCTATTTATGTGGTTTAGGGTCATCATGGGCCTCCTTCGTCGTGCCAAGTTCAAAGAAACTCCATTGGTTAAGCCTTTCACAAAAATCGATAGAAGGGTCACCTTTGAATGGTCATATCTCTTGGCACAAAATTAATTGGGTGGACAATACATACCAAATTGAATCTCTTTGAATTAGCTTTCTAACTCATCCAATTTCACCTCATTTCAAGTTTGAATCAAGAAGTTATGCCTATTTTCGTAAAGCTAGTCTATGTAGTGTTTCCAGTGATTTGGCTAATTATGGCTTCATAGTCCGTAAGGCCTAGTACGAACCATGAGAACCTCTCATGGGACCCCTAGCAAGAAATTTTATTCCTCTTCATTAATGGTTTTTTCGTGATAATGGTTTCTCCTAAGGGACTTTTGTGACTTTCTATGCTATCCTAAGGCATTAAAATGACCAAAATTCTTCTCCCCTCATTCAAATTCATTCCCACACTTAGAATTATATGCAAACTCTCTCTTAAGAACTCCCTGAAGAGACCATTGAAGGATTGTCTTGAAGCTTAAGTAAGGGGTCTTCTATTTCATTAAATTTCTTATTATTTCTTCTTGATTAGCTGAGGTATGTGGGATTGATTCTTGGTCCCGTTCAACCAAGAAGACCCAAACTCTTTCCAAAGTGATTTTCATAAAATTTAGCTTACTTTAAATATAGGTTTTTCAGATTATTTCTTAGTAAATTAAATTGATGTATGGGGTATGTTTTATTAATGAATTTAAAGTGAGGTAAGCCCTTATATGTTGAAAAGCATTAACGTTATGAAGATATGAATGTGCACATCCCCTTTTAATCTTGATTTAAGCATAGGTAATCCATATTATGATTTAGTTGTGGTTTTAATTATGTTTTTACTTGAATTTCAAAATATATTGCTGATTTAAGTTTGAATCTCTATTGCTCATGCAATTCTCATCTCATTCATGGCATATACATACATGACTATGGTTTTTATGAAGCTTATGATGTGGTCTAAGTCCCAATTATGATGATGCTTATATTTTAATGGAAGTATGGGTATGACAAGAATATGATCACATAAATACCTATGATTATGGATCTTTGAGCAAATGATGGGTGTTTACACCAAATCTTTATGTTTATGGAGCACCGATTGAGGATGGAGACAGGGTGGCTATCCCTAAGGGTCCATACTCCTTTCTCATATCTATGTACCTAATGGAGCTATTTCTTTGCATGAAAAGTATGACGTAAAGTATGATTTGTCTTTTTAGGCTAGGTATACATGAATATGAAGTGTGATTTTGCCCTTAAGTCTAAGTATGCAAGTAATCGATCTGAAAGTCTTATCTTTCTTTTACAAGCATGTATATGTATAATATTACTTTAAGTGGTACTTCTGGCTCAGCATCATCAACAGTCTCGATAACAGATACCACTCTCGCATCATTATCTTTCCTTGATCGCTAACAAATGTTGAACTCAACTTCACCTTTCTCAAATCTGAATTTGAGTTGGCCCTTCTCCATATCTACCAAGGTGTGTCCAGTGGCTAAAAAAGGTCTTCCCAAGATAATAGGAACTTCAAAATTGACTTCACAATCAAGGATCACAAAGTTTGTAGGGAATACGAACTTCTTCACTTTTACCAACACATCATACAGTATCCCCACAAGCTTCTTCACCGTGAGATCCACTATCAATAACTACATGCTAGTTAGAGTAGGGGCTCCAAATCCAAGCTTCTTATAGACCACTAGGGCGCCAGATTTATGCTGGCACTTAGATCACATAGTGCCCTCATGAACTCTGAATCTCCAATGGTGTAAGGTATGGTAAAAGAACCTGGATCTTCACGCTTCTAAACTAAGAACCTTGTAGAAATAACACTGCAATGTCGAAGCTCTTCACAAAGCTCCTGACTCATAGTGCCCTTTTTGGTGACCAAGTCCTTCATATACTTCGCATACCCTAGCATCTTCTTCAATGCCTCGATGAGAGGGATTTTGATAAAGAGCTACTTTAGTATGGAGAGAAAATGCTTGAGTTTGCCTTCCTCCTCTCTCTTTTTGATTCTCTGAGAAAAGGAAGGAGGAGGCCTAGGAATGGGCTTCAACCTCTGTAGCGCATCAGCAGTTTCACTCACCCCATTCTTGCCATGATCATCTTCTTCATCTGTATCCTTTGCCGCAACCATCTCTTCTCAAACATCTTCTACATCAACCAGAATAGGTATCAATAGTATTCTTGGCACCCCTAGTAGTGACCGCCATATACTGCCCTTCATTTTTAGGATTTTGCACTGTATTGCTACACAATGTACCCCTCTGA